>BLBF01000053.1:14287260-14320357 GCA_015471245.1 Laticauda colubrina
TGCTGGGAGTTCACACTTCTTAAAGTTGCCAAGTTTGAAAAACACTGTTCTATCCTAGTGGGAGTCTCTAGAATTTTCTTTTGTTACAGGTTCCTGTTGCAATTAAAGACAAGAATAATTGTCACAGAAATCTTTGGTTGAAGAAACATATGTTTACAATTTTATGTCAAGCACTACTTTTTTAGCACAAACATAAGCTATATTTTTAAATGCCTTTGGGCATTTAAGGGACCAGGGAATACAGTTTTGGTTGTGCCCCTTTATGACAGGAAGACAATCCATTGCACTGCAAACAAGCGTGAGGCTGAAGTATACATTCACCGAATTGGAAATGTTCATAATGATTGTCTGCCTAACAAAGCAAGTATACAGGTGAAACTCAAAAAATTAGAATATTGTGCAAAAGTTCATTTATTTCAGTAATGCAACTTAAAAGGTGAAACTAATGCATGAGATAGACTCATTACAAGCAAAGCAAGATAGCCGTGACATAATAGAGATGATCATGGTTTACAGCTCATTAAAACCCGAAATCCACAATCTCAGAAAATTAGAATATTGTGAAAAAGTTCAATATTCTAGGCTCAAAGTGTCCCACTCTAATCAGCTAATTAAGCCATAATACCTGCAAAGGCTTCCTGAGACTTTAAATGGTCTCTCAGTCTGGTTCAGTAGGAAGCACAATCATGGGAAAGACTGCTGACCTGACAGTTGTGCAGAAAAACATCATGGACACCCTCCATAAGGAGGGAAAGCCTCAAAAGGTAATTGCAAAAGAAGTTGGATGTTCCCAAAGTGCTGTATCAAAGCACATTAATAATGTAGAAGGGAAAAGGGTGGAAGAAAAAGGTGCACAAGCAGCAGGGATGATTGCAGCCTGGAGAGGATGGTCAGGAAAAGGCCATTCAAAAGTGTTGGGGACTTTCACAAGGAGTGGACTGAGGCTGGAGTCATTGCATCAAGAGCCACCACACACAGACGGATCCTGGACATGGGCTTCAAATGTCGTATTCCTCTTGTCAAGCCGCTCCTGAGCAACAAACAATACCAGAAGCATCTTACCTGGGCTAAAGAAAAACAGACCTGGTCTGTTGCTCAGTGGTCCAAAGTCCTCTTTTCTGATGAGAGCAACTTTTGCATCTCATTTGGAAACCAAAGACCCAGAGTCTGGAGGAAGAATAGAGAGGCACACACTGCAAGATGCTTGAAGTTTCCACAGTCTGTGTTGATTTGGGGAGCCATGTCATCTGCTGGTGTTGGTCCACTGTGCTTCATTAAGTCCAGGGTCAACGCAGCCATCTACCAGGAGATTTTGGAGCACTTTATGCTTCCTTCCGCAGATGAGCTTTATGGGGATGATGACTTCATTTTCCAGCAGGACTTGGCACCTGCTCACACTGCCAAAAGCACCAAAACCTGCTTCAGTGACCATGGGATTACCGTGCTTGATTGGCCAGCAAACTCGCCTGACCTGAACCCATAGAGACTCTATGGGGCATTGCCAAGAGAAACATGAGAGACATGAGACCGAACAATGCAGAAGAGCTGAAGCATCCTGGTCTTCCATTAACACCTCAGCAGTGCCACAGGCTGATAGCTTCCATGCGATGCCACACTGAGGCAGTAATTGCTGCAAAAAGGGCCCAAACCAAGTACTGAGTACATATGCATGCTTATACAGTACTTTTCAGAGGTCCAATATGTACAATCCTTGTTTTATTGATTGCATATAATTGTCAGTCTTCAAGATCTTCTGCTATTGCTTTGCATCTTTTCGACTGCCATAAGTAACGGGGGGGGGGGGGGGGAAGGGAGGTAGGAATAGTTTGGAAATGAGCTGGAGGTATTACATTCGTCTGTTGTATAAATGGGAGGGGGGAGCATAAAATAGAGTTAGGTTTCTATTTCTCGCTTAGCTTTCTTCTCTCTGCGCAACTGCAACCCGTTATCAAACTATGCCAAGGTCAACGGACAGAGGCCTCATCATCACCTGAAGATGCCCACATGATCCTATTCACAACTTCTAATTGGAAGTGTCATTTGAACTATTGGGGGTGGGAACATTTCCATCACTTTCTATATGTGAATTGCGCGCCTAAATTCTCAGATTCAGAATTCTTTGGTTGCTACCACTTCACTTTCAGTAAAAGATATCTTTTCTCTAAACTAAAGAGTCTAAGTATTTCTTTCCTGGATTTTGAATGGAGCTCCGCCTGACAATAATATTGTAATTTTCTGAGATTGTGGATTTGGGGTTTTCATGAGCTGTAAACCATAATCATTACAATTATGACAAATTGTGGCTTGAACTATCTTGCTTTGCATGTGATGAGTCTATCTGATATATTAGTTTCACCTTTTAAGTTGCATTACTGAAGTAAATGAACTTTTGCATGATATTCTAATTTTTTGAGTTTCATCTGTAACTGGCAGTAGAAGAGAATATACAGTGTATTCAAAAAATCCACTTTTGTCAATTTTGCTCTAATGCAACCTGATTCTACAGTTGTTGACATTCATTTTTTTCCTCATTAATCTACATTCAGTACCACAAAATGACAAAGTGAAAATTTCACATACATGGGCAGACTTAACTATGGAGCTAGCTGGGAAGCTGTGAGCATGTGAGACTAAATTTTAAAAAATGCTAGAGAATCCTTGGAAGATTGGCACTCAGACAAATCAGCATCAATAGGCACAGAGAGATATATCATATTGATTTCAACACCCAGATAAACAGGGGCTAAAACCAAGGGCAATATCAGAAAGCCATCAAACAATAAACAACAGCCCAGAGTTGGTATTCAGCAGGTTCTGACCAGTTCTGGAGAACTGGTAGTAGAAATTTTGAGTAGTTTGGAGAACCAGCAGATACCACCTCTGACTGGAGATTTTACAGTCTCCTTCCCCTGTCATGGCCACCAAGCCATGCCCAGAGAACCGGTAGTAAAAAAATTTGAATCGCACCACTGTTCTGACCAGTTCTGGAGAACCGGTCGTGGAAATTTTGAGTCGTTCGGAGAACTGGCAAATACCACCTCTGACTGGCCCCATCTCTTCTCCGCTCCCGAGTCCCAGCTGATCGGCTAGATCTTCTTTTGTTGCCCTGCATAGAAGAACAGAACTGGAAATCAGGTTCGTGGGGTGGGGTGGGAATGGGGATTTTACAGTATCCTTCCCCTGCCATACCCACAGAACTAGTAGTAAAATAATTTGAATCCCGCCACTGCAACAGCCTTATGAAAAAACTACCAAGAGGAAATACCTGCCTCCCAACATTGTCAGGGCAAGCTATTGTATATAAATAGAGAACAAAGCCCATTTTTTTCTGGCACTGAAAATGTAACTTATCTGGGTAATGAAAAATCAGTGTGAAAACAACAAAGCTCAGAGAACACCAAGAACTCCTCTTAATTTTTCTGAAAGTTTGTTTTAGTGATTCTATTCAGTGTAAATAATATACAATAGTACCCTGAGCATCGGGGATTCAGGCAAATGTAGGGACTTGGATCATTTGATAGCCATTGTCCTTTATGTTTTATGTTTCTCACCTGTGGGATACTCTTAACTGTATTTACCATTAACTGCATCAAATCTACTTTGTGAAATTCAAACAGGAACAAAAAGAAAGAAACTTGGCAAGCAATTTTCCTTTGCTACAAGGAGAAGCAAGAAAATAAATCTCTAGAACAGAAAGGAACAATTCAAATAGCCCTGAAATCTGTTTCAATCTGTTTCGTATTTCCTGAAGACCCTTCTATAAAGAACAAAGAAATACTGGGCCAAATTCTGGTCATAGTTTTCTAACTGGGGATTGCTCCAGATTTGTTTAATTGTTCATTTCTCTTTATGGAATTATGATCTTCACTTATCACAGGGAGCGACATATGGATTTAACAAGAGTTAGCAAAGTAGTTATTTACAAATACTCTGATCTTCCTCCAGCTCAGAATTATCTTTGTTCCATATTGTAAATACAGCACCCTCTGCTGCCAACTAAAGGACACACACTAGTGGTCTGCACAGATCACAAAACTGTCAGCAGCCATCTCATCTTGTAGAAACTGATTGATAATTAAATTATGACCTGGCTATAAAGGAGTAATTTTTTATTTGGTCACCCTGAAGAAACTCACTCATTGAAAACTTCCTCCGTTTGGTCCATGTTAAGTGATTTAAATTACATTTTTTGTAAGTGAGTTGCAGCAGATGTATTCCAACAAATCTTTAAAGAGTACAAGGAAAATTAATCCATTTGATTATCATTTGAGATATTTTTTCAACTTTATAACTCTTCACTGAATGCTGAATGACCATCTATCAAGGATATGGTAATTCATCTTCCATAGAAAATAGACATTGAGCAAGGGTTAGAATCAATAACCTTCAGCTTGCTTTCCAATTCTACATTATTCTTTTGCTAGTCCAGTTTCATAAGAAGTGCATGCCCACAAATGAACATATAGAGTCTTGAGAAAATAAAATGTTTATCACAAAACATAATGTAGTCGAAGTATTCCATTCGATGTGGAGCAGTGGGAAATCAGGAAAAAAGCTCTCCTCTTGCTATAGCATTAATATTTGGTTGTTCATGAAATCAGTTTTACTATCACAATGTCAACAGGGAATTAAAGTTGTGCCTGTCAGACACAATAATAACTGCAACATCACTTATCTCCCAACCCATAATAATTATCATCTTAAGCATCAGACAGATACAATGTCTGATGTAAATAGTGATGACACGAACTTTTCCTATGTTTCAGTCATTTGTCAAATGCATCTTTTTAAAGGTTTACATTTGAAGACTGTCTTTCTACTGAATAAACTCATGTCCTAGAATGCTGTCTAGAAAGACATGATTTTAAAAACAACTGAGCTAGTTCTCTTCACAATTCCCAAAACAGGCAGAAATACTTGTTGAATCAGAGCAGTGTTTCACAACCTCGCCAATTTTACAATGTGTAGATTTCAACTCCTAGAATCCTAGGAGTTGAAGTCCACATAAGTCACTAGGGTTCTCACTGAATTAGAGAAATGGGATCATGTGGCCTAAAAGCTAGGCCAGCCCCACCTAAAATATGAATTGACAGCAGTGCATGAAATAAACTAATTTCAGGCTTTGATTTAATGTCCAAATTGCCTTCAGCTCAACAAAAAAGTACGCCCACTGCCAATCACTAAGGCAAATAAAAAGCAATACCAGTTCCTAATTTCTACTTTTTTGGGAAAGTGATCATAGCAGGGATAGGACAATTTACTATTCTCCTATGATGATCTTATCCTGAACTATATCTCCACCCCCACTCCATGCACTCACAGGAGACTGGCCATTATCAGACGTCATTAAAGAGCAATTAGATGGAAATTAAGCTGAGAACAAGTATTGATTACCTCATTAAGGATGGGGAGCTGACTCTGTTGATAGGAATTACCAGCCATAACCCCATTATCTGCAAGGTTAAAGTCTGCGGTTGGGGCCTCCTCATTAAATATCCTTGAGATTAATCGATTCCTGTTCCTCCCCTGCCTTGCCCATGGCTCATTCTATAATTGCTCAGAAATGTTGCAATGGCTCCCTGTTTTCTTCCTATTGGGTAGTTAAACCAGGACTGGACTGAGCAAGAAACTAGAAGCATCATTGAGGGTTTTATATCTGCTATGGGAAGAAATTCTGTAAGCTGCCACTGGGAATGTTTTCAGCTAGCTTGGATTCTGACTGAGCCCTGGTTTGAAGTTACACAGGACGACAGATGCCCTACTATTCCAGCACTGCCAACTGACCAAATTAATATATGTTTCAATTTAATCCATAAATTTGATGCATACCTTTGATGGAAACACAGTTCTGCTCATATTATACCTGAGTTAAACAAAACTTATATTTTTGCTGTGATTGTATTTTATGGATTTTTGTACCTACAGTAAAGTTGAAAGTTGATATACATTTTTAAATCACCTTTTTAAATCTTTAGCTCAGACTAGTTGTTGTGGATTTTATGCATTTGGACTAGGAAAACATTTGTACAAAAATTACATTCAATAATAAATACACTAGCTTCAATATTGTTTTGAAAGTGCATGTGTAAACTTTCTACAGTTTCCTGCATTAAGCCCATGTCACACTGTACCAATGGATGCAAAGAGGATGTAAAACAGAGAGAAATGTTTGCCATCCATTGGAAAACGCGATGCATCCGTTGTGTACTCACTGCGTCCGTGATTCATACTCTCTATCCATCCAGCATCCATCTACTGTGATTTCATCCGCTCAAAAAGATTTGAGCTGCACAAAACTTTTTGAGTGGATTAAGTATCCAATGCGTCCGTGTCTGTGATACATCCGCTACGCATCGGGGAACGTCGTCATTATACGTCCGTCGTCATCCGTTACACGTCCATTATATCCGCTAGGCATCCGCTGCGCATCCACGCAACTCAAATCCGCTCCAGTGGAAAACGGACACAGGGAAGAAGCAAAACAGACGGGGAACGTACACACAGCATTAGTAGCACGGACGTAGAAAGGATGAAAGCGGATGCAACTCGGATATAAAGCATTAAAACGGAAAAAACATCCTTATAGGGGAAGTATCTCGGATATTTAGGTTGTCTGGAGGATTTCTGGAGGATGCAGAAGGACATCTAGCGGAAAACCGATATTTCCTATAAAAAGGGGGAGGAAATCACCTGGATCTCACTTTCAGTCCAGCAGACGTGGGGTGCACACCTCTTCAGCCTTGCTCTTGCTCTTCCACAGCATCCATTCTTCTCCACCATGGATCATCGCTCGCTCCTTTTGGTAGCCGCCATCATTCAACACCAGAACCAAGCCCTCTTCAGGCTCTTTCACCTTTTCTATGGGAAGAAAAGGAGGTGGCCAAGAAGTGTGTGGGTCCGACGATGGATCGTGAGAAAAGCTGAGTATGGACTGCCTGGACCCTGGGCTGAAGGTGGCCCTGACTCTGCGCCACCTGGCCTCTGGGACCACGTACAGAAACAGGCAGTATGCCTGGAGGGTGTCACACAACACCATCAGCATTGTGGTCAGAGAAGTGGTGCAGGCCATCATTGAAGAATATGTGGAGGAGCTCCTCCAGTGTCCCACCACTGAAGAAGGCTGGAGGAAAGTTGAAGAACAGTGGTATCAGAGGTGGAACTTCCCCCACACCGTTGGAGCCATAGATGGCAAGCATGTGGCCTGCAAAGCTCCAGTCAAGTCAGGGTCCACTTATTTCAACTACAAGGTCTTCTTCAGTATCATCTTCGCCATGGTGGATGCTGACTACAAGTTCATGTACATCGATGCTTCAGGCAATGGGTCAGCTTCAGATGCCCAGATATACAACACCAGTGACCTCAAGGAGGGGCTGGAATGCAACCTCATCATGGGCTTCCCAGATCCAGACCCCCTACCCAATGACACACAAGATGTGCCCTACTTCATCGTGGGTGATGACGCCTTCTCCCTCAGAACCTACCTCATGAAGCCCTACAGTTCCAGACTCCTCACCCGTGAAGAGAGGATCTTCAACTACAGGCTGTCCAGGGCAAGACGGGTGGTGGAGAATGCCTTTGGCATCCTGGCCAGCAGGTTCCAGGTACTTCTCACCACCATGCAGCATCGCCTAGAGACCGTGAGGAACATCGTGGAAGCTTGCTGCATCCTGCACAATCTCATGCGCACCCGCTACCCAGTGTTGAAGAACAGGCTTGTGGACTGTCAACAAGGCAATGGGGACATGGAGCCTGGTGAATGGAGGCAAGGACTAAACCTGATTGACACTGTGGATGTACCAGGCCCCAACAGAGCTTCATGTGGAGGGAAGAAGCAGCGCAACCTCCTGAAACTCTGGTACAACTCCCCAGCTGGAGAAGTAGGGTGGCAAGACAGGATGATAGATGCTTAATGGATGCTTCCTTGAGCCTCTGGCATAACACTGATGAGGTTGTGCCATGTATGTTGAATGGCCCTACAATGAACAGGGCATTAATAAAGAGTTTTGTTTATGTTGAAATGTGTTGATCAATGATTAAATTGTTATTGATAATAAAGGGCCATAGGTGTAGCATCTGGGAGGGTGGACCATACAGTCCCACTATGCTTGCACTGGAGGCTTATCTATCCCACAGCTATTACCCATCCCACAGCTATTACCCATTCCACAGGTATCCCTGCCCATCCCACAGCTATTACCCATCCCACAGGTATCCCTGCCCATCCCACAAGCATGCAAAGGCTTAACCATTTTCTAAAAGTTTCCACCAACACTTTATTAAGTAAAAGAAATGACCCAAGTGTTTGAAGCAAAGATAACCTTTATTAATAACAGTTAAGTAAAGTGTAGGACTTTATTTAAAAAGCAAAAGGAACCAAGAAAAGTGTCCCAAGCAAAGATAAAGTCAACAGGTAACAACTCAGTCTCTGGCAATGTTCTCAGTCACTCTGAGGCATGTCCATGGCCTCAGGTGTAAAGGGGACAGGGACTGTGGAGGTGGCAGTGGCTGGAGTGCTGGTCTGAGGCACCATTGGGGTGCCTGGCCCCGAGAGGACAACAGGAGGTGGTGTGTTCAGGAAGCTCTCAGAAAGCTGGCTCAGCCCAGTGAGGTTGAGAGGCCCTTCATCAAGGACCTGGGTTGTCAGGCACAGGACCGATGAAAGATGTTCTGAGGCCGGGCTTGGCTGTGGGGTGGAGGAAGGAGTGTAGTGGGGATGTCTGGTCTGCAGCTGGGTGTGGTGAGGCATCTGTGGTGTGCGAGGAAACATCTGTGGCATCGGTGGCATCTGTGGTATCGGTGGCATCGGTGGCACCAGTGGCATTGGTGGCATCAGTGGCATCTGTGGCGTCGGTGGTATCGATGGTATTGGTGGCACCTGTGGCTTGCGAGTAATCTGTGCCTGGACTGGGAAGGGCTGCCTGTGCTGCTGGAAGTCCTGGTATCCATAGCCTTAGTAGGTGAGGGGCTGTTGAAAGCTTTGGAAGGGCTGTGACATCGCCTGGGGTGGAGGAGCAGACCTGGAGTGGGTGGGAGCAGGTTCAGCTGGGCCTAGAGGGTGGTGCATCAGCGCCGTGATCCTCTCTTTCATGACCTGGTACTGGGCCTCGGGCATGTCCATGAGGGTCTGGGTCACGTAGGTGAGGAAGGGCTTGCGGTTTGAGGATGGAATCTCGAAGTGTAAAGCGCTGTTCTTGATTGTGTCCCTGATCTCCAAGAGGACAGTGTGGCTCTGTCCCTCCAGTCTGCCTCTCTGCCTGCTTTCTGTGGAGGTGGAGCTGGGTGTGGGTGTGGGTTGGTCTCTGGTGGTCGCTGCTTCTTCTTGCTCCATGTGTGTGAGAGAATCCTCCACGTCCTCTGGCATAGGGCGTGCAGCTGTTGGTGGGGTCTCTGTCACAGGGTGCTCTGTGGACACCTGCCCGGACACGGTCGCTGTCTCCTGGTCAGAAGATTACTGGCTGTCTGTGGGCTGCCTGAGAGTGAGGTTAGACAGAGGGGCTGCTCACCCTCCAGGAAGCGGCACTTTGCCATGACGTAGCTCTCCCGGTCGGTGAGCTTGACCGTGGCCTGGCCAGACTTCTTCAGGTGCAGCTTCCTGTACCAGGTGTGCATATGCTTCCACCACCCGAGGAGGACATCAGCAGTGTAGCCCAGGCTCTGTGCCTTCTCCCTCCAAGCCGCCTGCTTCTGCTTGGTGTCTCGATAGAGCCTGTGGCCCTTCCTCCATATGTACTCGTTCTCCCTCAGCCACTCCAGCACCTCCTCCTCATGCTCCTCTGCGATGGAGTACTGCTTCCTCTCTCCCTTCTCCTTGCCTTGCCTCTTCCTCCCTCTGGCAGGGCCTTCATCATCAGGGCTTTCAGGGCTTTGGGGCTGGTCCACCACCGGAGCAGCAGGAGAAGCAGCAAGAGAAGCAGCACCAGCACCAGCAGCAGAAGAAGCAGCACCAGCAGCAGAGTCAGCGCCAGGGGGTGGGATGGTGGATCTATCCCTCTTTCCAGGGCTGGCAGAAGATGCCACAGGCTTCCTCTTCTTTCCCATGGTGTTCTCTCGAAGATGTGTCTGGCAGCAGGTCTTTCCTCTGAATGCTGGCCTCGTGCGAGCTGCCTCCTTTTATATCCATGGGGCTGATGCAATGCATCCTCCCCGCATGCGCAGTGAATGCTATGCATCCGCTCTGCATCCGCTACGCATCCGCTACGCATCTGCATCATCCGCTACGCATCCGCTCTGCGTCTGCTTCATCCGCTACACATCCGCTCTTTCCGCTACGCGTCTGCTTTGCTATGCTCCCCCGGAAGCCCTGCGGATGTGCCATCCACTTCCATCCGTTTCCATCCACTAGGCTTCCGTTGAGCATCCATTTTACATCCGCGCTATGTCCTCCCCCCGTCTGTTCTTTTCCGTTCTCTTTATGCAAATTTTTGCCCCTTTTGAGAGCGGATAAGTACGGATGGAGCCACCCCCGGATTTTTGGCCATCCGCTGTGTCCTTTTACATACGTTTTGCATCCGTCGGGCGATGTGACCTAGCCTTTAGATATTAACATAAGGCAATCTCTTGCAGACTGGTGGCCTTCTAATATTTCAATTTAGGTTGAAAATGGGTAATTTTCTTAAAACCAGATTTTGAGGGGTGTGGGGATGGAGGTACAAGGACACTTATGGTAGATCTTTTCACCTCCCAGGTCTGGAAGGGGAACAACTACTCAAGTCATGATGTTCCTGGAGTGCATGGAGCCAAATTTTGGGGATCTTGGGGCTTAAGGAGAAAAATATTATATCAAACATGGCAAACCCATGGAAATCTCCTGATTTGGGGTAGAAATGAGGTTTTAACATTTGAATGCTTTAAACATGAAGTACTCCTAAAAGCCCTATGGGACTGGAGGATGCTTTTTAAGAGTTACCAGTAACAATATTTATGGAAAGCTACCAAAAAACACAAAAAGGGAACTAGTTCAAGTGCAGCCCAGAGAGACTATAGACTGCCTGCTTATGAACTATCTACTCTGTCCACATCTATAAGAGCCATTGCAAATCAACACAGATGGAGGGAACTGACTTGGGAAAGGCTATGTGAATGTTCTCATAAAAAGTGCTGAAGATGCTGTCCTCTGGCTTATTCTTCTAGTAATTATTTTATACAAATCTTTGTTTTTCATTTCCATTTCCTTGTTGTTGCTGATTTTTTATTTTCCTCTTTTTGTAAAACTTTCCTGTGGAATGGAGGATGCATACATGGCAATGATTTAAGATGATCAAAAGTTCCACCTTGTATGACCATCTTAGTAGGACTGTTTCTAAAGGACCTTCTGAAGATCATTCTACATCAACTCTCCTTTCTGTTGCATGGAGCCTAGATCCAGGGATTCAGAAACATCTATTGCAATATTTATGGCACAGGTCGCTTGGGTCGAAGGATGCATTTCTCTTCAGAGTAGAAATGCCAAGTGCTGAGACAAAAGAAATGACTTTGAATTAGGTTAGGATTGGAGTTCAGGACAAAAATTACATTTGATTTCAATTTACATAAGTTAAAATCAGTGTAAACTCATTATTATATTGTAATAAAAACCAGTGAGATGGGTGGCATAGATAAAAATAAATAAAATTTATTTGTCAAATTTATATCCTGCCACAATAAAACCAAATTATATAATAAATATTTTAAAACTTCCAGAAAACAATACTTGGCATCAGATACCAAAAACCTCCAGAACAACTTTTTCAACTTTTTCCAGAATCTAGATAAACTGAAGGCTATTGAATCTCCAGCAAGAAGCCATTCCCCCCCCCCCAAAAAAAAAAAACAGACCACATGGAAAAACAGTACTTTCAGGCTTCAGCCCCACTAATTTCTAGAAATTGGGAGACAATTAGCTGCCTCTCCAAAGACATTTAAAATGATTGGGCCAACTCTACTGGGAAGTAGTTCCGCAGATAACATGTCACCAAATCTTGTGAAATGTAATTATCTCATTCATTTTTAAATGATTACTCAGCATCCACTTGTGGACATGCTCTGGGGATTACATCCAGAACTCAGTGGGGCTGTAGTGCACAGTTCTTGCAATAATGTAGAATTGTAGTATTTCTCCTACTATCTACAATGGCATTAAAGTATATCATCATTATTCCTCTGTGACTCTGCAGTCTTTTCCAAAATGAAAACTTGGTGGTGTATCAATTATCCAATCTATCTTACTGTTCATAGAAGTCTTCACACATCTCCAGAGAATTTATTTCCTTCCTGGTTTTTTTATCTTCAATATTCATCTCCCATAAATTGGCAACTGCTTTTGCCTTTACCAAATGGATTCTAGCTTGTCGAATTGGCATCCCCTGCCTGTCTTGGAAGGAACAGGCCTCTATGCCAACCACATCTCTTCCAGTTGCAAGTTGCCTTTCCCAGTATTCATTTATCCTGTCCTGAAGCGAATCAACTATTAATCTTGGTTGACATTTTCCAAAATACTAATTGAGAAGTAAGAGAGCAAACAATCCAGTCCTAAAGGTAAAAATAATACTCCACTTAATGGCCTGCTTAATCATAACCAAGCACAGGGATCCCTGTGGGAGGCAAAGAGAAAGGTAATAGATGACAGCAGGTGAGAACAAGAACCCACTAATGAGGCTAGAAAGAGGGAAAGAAAAAATGGTTATACATGTATTGGGGGACAGGTAATGGTATGACTGCTAAGGAACTAATACCACAACCACCATAAATGAATTTAGATGAGTTGTACACAAGAAGAAATTAGGGAGGGTTCCTACAGCTTCTAAACATTTCTCTCCAAAACAAAGAAATACTTTGGGGTTTTTGTTTTCGTTGCCATATATGTTGAGAGCCAGGAAAGTCTGCAGAATAAGAAACAAATAAACAAACAAACTTTGAGGTTTAAGGAACATTGTCTTCAAATATCTTATCTTACTAGGAAAAGATGTGTGCCTGCATTGCCTCATCTAACTTCATCCGTGGTGGTTTGAATAAGAGACAAAATGGTGATTCCTTATTTTTCTTCCTAAATGAGCTTACGAGTTGGCTTAAGTTGATACTGACAAACCATATTGGGTTGTCTTTAATTCTCAGCCTGTTTTTGTATGGTGGTTTACTCTTTTCACTTTGCATCTCTCTCTGCAATTATATAATATTAAATAAGTGAAAAATTTCCCCTCTTCAAACTTTCTATTCCACCTTTATGTAACTATTTAAATCAAGAAAAGGGCTGCTATTCAAAAAAAAGGATGTATTTGCCCCATTTCTTAGTGGAATTATTGTGATAGTGGCAAAGGAAATCCACTATATATTTTCCCAGTGGACTTATATATGTGATATGTCCTAGGATTCTGTTCCCACATTATTTATTGCCAGGGATGACTAAAATTCAGCCTGAATCCCAGGGAGCCCTGGCAGTAATTAATTCTGTCTATATGTAATATTCATACTACTTTTTCCTTGCCTGGAAATTGTGCCAGTGTGGTCAGCATAACACAACTTATCAGCGTTACAGTTCAGTTCTCTCTCTATGTATAATTATACTGTATATCATTTTATAAAAGTTGTTTTAAAAGGGAAGATAAAAAGTAGTACAAGCTGTCTAACAAAGTAAGAAAAATAAAGAGAAACTAAAAGTGCAAGAAAGAAAAAAGTGAAATAGAAAAGAAACAAGATACAAAGAAGTAGCTTTCAATTTTCTTTACAGCAACTATAATTATAAATTTGTCTCTTAGTTTAGGTTACAACATGACTCTCTTATTTCTATAATTTATCCTGTTTAATCAAAACCATAAACCATAAATTCATTTTTTCTGTTTTAGGCTTGTAAAAGGTTTCCAGTTAGTAATAAACATAGATACTGAATTTTCTCTAATCAAACAGGTAAATTTGGCCATCTCAGCAAGTTCCATCATCTTTACCAACCATTCCTCTATTGTGGGTATTGCTAAATCTTTCCATCTTTGTGCATAGAAAAATTTGTTGTAGTTGTCATATACAAAACAAAGTTTCATTACTTTTTTCAAACCATCTGTCCATCAATCCGCAAAAAAAACCTCTCCGGTTTCAATTGTACATTAATTTAGAATTTTAACAATCTAAAACATACCATCTGTTCTGACTTATTGGTGAAAAGATTGCTTTTTCACTGAATAATATACAATATTTTACATTTTCCTAATTTCTTTAAAGCTAGAATGACTGCTATCATCAGGAATTATGTTTGAAAAGAGAAGTGGAAAAAAATGTTTACAGTTCTCTTTTCTAGGCTAAGCATGTCCAATTTTTTTTTCAGAGTTTTCAGGGTCCCTTCGTCATCGTACTCAAGCCAAGCGGAGTTGCAAGTTAGGCAGAAAATAACTTTGGGAACTTCATAAACCAGATGTCTTCAGAATCTCCAAAAGATGCATATCCAGATGCACATTGCGTTAAGCCATGATGTGACTTGTTTGGGGCCAGCTTACTCGAGTATCAATCAATTTCATTATGTTTTATAAGCTGTCATGTATAGTTTAGTGTAACATTTGAAACCCATAGTGATTTGTTAACAAATCATGGTTTAAGATGATCAATAAAGTAATAACAGTAGCTACTAAAGCCCATATCTCTTTTTAAGTTGTGTGGCTTAAAAATAATGTACAATATTGAATGGAGGCTTGTTCACCTTCAGAATGAAACAAGCAACCTGAACAAGCAATCTCATTTATTCTTGAGACAATGGAAAGGGGTAATTTCGCACATTAAATGTTTTATCAGATATCTCATATCAGTAGTGTGCAGTAATATTGTTATACTAGATATGAAACAAAGCTTTACATATGATTGTCAATTGTTATTAAATGCACTATAGTTCATACTTGTAATGCTTTTTTCTGCTTTGTAGTTGAGCAGGCATTAGATTCCTATTTAAACATTTAAAACCATCCCTATCTATTGGACCGGATGGAATATGTGCCTACTTCTTAAAAAAGCTATCCATTGCCAAAGTCGAACCTCTAAGCATAATCTTTGAAAAATCGTTCAGGACCAGCTCCTTGCCAAAACTATGGTCACAAGCCACAGTCATCTCCATCTTCAAAAAGGGAGACCCCAGCCTAGTTGAAAATTGAACCAATCTCTTTATGCTGCATCACCTGTAAAGTCATGGATTCAATTATTAACCAATCCATCCTCCTCCACTTAGAGACAAACAACCTTCTCTCTAATAAATAATTTGGTTTCAGGAAAAAACTATCATATAATCTGCAACTCTTACACTGCAAAAACATGTGGACTACACAACTCGATCAGTGCAAAGCAATAGATGCAATCTACATAGACTTCTGTAAAGCCTTTGATTCAGTGGTACATGACAAATTACTCCTAAAACTAAAATCTTATGGTATCTCTGGACACCTACATAACTCCACAGAAGCATTCATGTCAAACAGACAACAAATGGTCAAAATTGAGAGTGTCCTATCAAAGTCTGTACCTGTCAACAGTGGTGTCCCCCAAGGCAGTGTTTTAGGACCAACTCTCTTCATACTCTACTCTGTACCTCTGTTATGACCTCTGTTAAGAGCAACTGCGTTCTCTTCGCTGATGATGTAAAGCTATTCAACACCATAGACAATACTACTATCCTCCCAAAAGACCTTGATTATGTATCAGAATGATCAATGAAATGGCAACTTTAAATCTCAACAAATAAATGCTCTGTCTTACATATTGGCAGAAAAAAATCAGAAAATAAAATACAAGGTAAATAGTCAAGACCTTGTTGATGATCCAAACTTTGTCAAGGACCTTGGAGTACTCATCTCTAATGATCTAAAGCACACTGTAACTACATAGCCAAAAAGGCATTAAGAGTTGTTAATCTAATCCTATGTAGCTTCTTCTCTGGTAATATCATGCTACTAACTAGAGCATACAAAACATTTGCTAGACCTATACTTGAGTACAGCTCATCAGTCTGGAACTCATATCATGTATCTGATATTAACACAATTGAAAAAGTCCAGAAATATTTCACAAGAAGAGTTCTCCACTCCTCTACTCATTGCAGAATACCTTATGTCACCAGATTTGAAACTCTAGACCTAGAAAACCTAGAACTACGCCGCCTATGGTCTGATCTAAATATAGAATGTAAAATCATACATTGCAATGTCCTACCTGCAAATGAATACTTCAGCTTCAATCATAA
Organism: Laticauda colubrina; assembly: GCA_015471245.1. NCBI lineage: Eukaryota > Metazoa > Chordata > Lepidosauria > Squamata > Elapidae > Laticauda > Laticauda colubrina. The sequence goes on from BLBF01000053.1 coordinate 14,303,447, forward strand.
CAATACAAGAGCACACAATAAATACAAACTCAAGGTAAACTGCACCAAACTTGACTGCAGAAAATACGACTTCAGCAACAGAGTGGTCAATGTTTGGAATACTCTACCTGACTCTGTGGTTTCTTCCCTAAACCCCAAAAACTTTTACCTTAGACTGTCCACTATTGACCTCACCTCCTTGCTAAGAGGCCTGTAGGGGGCGTGCATATGCACACCAATCGTGCCTACTGTCCCTGTCCTATTGTTTTTTATTTTTCTTAAAAGTATCTATTTCATGTATTCAAAACTATATTTATTCTTATACCTGTATCTTGTAAGCAATTGACAAATCAAATAAATACTAAATACATATAAGCAACTTCCCAAACAGATTGGGAGCTTGCTTGTTTTCTGAATTCATTAAGGTTATTCATTGGCCTTTAATACAATGTTGTGGGAGGATCAAAGCTGAGCATCAAAGAGCATGAGACAATCTCTAAAAATATGCCTATTATAAGGGACACTGTAACACAACACAAAGGGTAGCTTTGCATTCCTTCAATCAGAGGTGTCCCCATACTGAAATCAAGGGAAAGTAAATGGGTGATGGAAAAGGCAAAGTTTTCTGGTGGAGATGGCTGATTTTTGACTGTCGCAGAGAGGTGAGCAAAATAAAAGTCACAGGTGGAAGAGAAGGGAGGGCAAGTGGAAGCCACATGGACAGAGAAGGCAGAAAAAAAATAGGAGGCAGGCAGCCAGAGAGACACAAAGAAATAGTTAAACATAGAGATTCTTAGATTCTCATCTATGGACCACTATTTCTCCTTAAACATCATCTAAGTACTCTACAAAAACTGTAGAGTTGTATAATTTCTGATTATAATCTAGTTCAGTTTTAAGAGTTTATCGTGGGCTGGTTAAGGCAAGTTATCATCCAAACAAGAGTTTGTGATTTTAATACAATATGCAATATAAAACAATAAGGGAAGGGGAAGGGATCTTTCAAGATTTTTTTAAAGTGTTTTCTTTGACAAGGGTGCCATCAGCAATGAAGAGGATCAAGGGAGTTACTGAGTTACTGAATCAGTAATTATTAATGAATAAATTCTGCCATAATAGAGTTTAGACATGTTCTTATATTGAAATTGTTTTTCCCCCTCTAATTTTTAAAATCTGAGCTATGTGTACATTTTGATTTGGGGAAAAAATAATTTGACTCATTGTTATTGTGAGTTAATTATTTTGGCAGGGCCAACACAGAATTCACTCAACACCTAGGAACTACCAGTCCAGAGAAATTAATAGAATCTCACACAGGAGAGAATTTAGAAAAGGAAATAGATGGAAACAGCCAAGAATTACAGGGGTAAGAAAGATTGTTATTTTCACATATTTCTTTAAGGTAATCAGTCAGGTTTTAATTTGAAATCCTTTTTCTCCCTCCAAGGTACATATAACTTTCCTCTTCATCATCAATCTAAATATCTTTTTATAGCTTCTATGTCACCTGGAATACAACTCTTTCCTACACATCAGAGGAAATAACCCACCCTACATTCTTCCAATATATCTCCACATTTATTTATTTTGTCAAACAATTATAACAGGTATAAGCGTGGTTATGAATACATGAAATGAATGCATATAAGAAAAATAAAAAACAGGACAGGGACGATAGACATGTTGGTGCACTTATGCACACCCCCTACAGACTTCTTAGGAAAGAGGTGAGGTCAATAGAAGACAGTTTAAGGTTAAAGATTTTGGGTTTCGGGGAAGAATCCACAGAGTCAGGTAGAGTATTCCAGACACTGACCACTCTGTTGCTGAAGTTGTATTTCCTGCAATCAAGTTTGGTGCAGTTTGCCTTGAATTTGTATCTATTGTGTGCTCTTGTATTGTTATGGTTGAAGCTGAAGTATTCATTGACAGGTAGGACATTACAATATATAATTTTATGTACTATACTTAGATCGGACTGAAGGCGACGTAGTTCGAGGTTTCTAGGTCTACAATTTCAAGTCTGGTGGCATAAGGTATTCTGCAATGAGTAGAGGAGTGGAGAACTCTTCTTGTGCAATGTTTCTGGACTTTCTCAACTGTATTAATATTAGATACGTAATGCGGGTTCCAGACTGATGAACTGTATTCAAGTATTGGTCTAGCAAATGTTTTGTATGCTCTAGTTAGTAGTGTGATGTTACCACAGAAAAAGCTATGCAGGATTAGGTTAACAACTCTTCATGTCTTTTTGGCTATGTAGTTACACTTAGATAATTAGAGATGAGTACTCCAAGGTCCTTGACAGAGTTTGGATCATCAACAAGGTCTTGACTATTTAGCTTGTATTTTATTTTCGGATTTTTTTTCTGCCAATATGTAAGACAGAGCAATTATTTGTTGAGATTTGAAGTTGCCATTTGTTTGATCATTCTGATACATAGTCGAGGTCTTTTTGAAGGGTAGCAGTATTTTTCTATAAAAAATTTATTTGGGTTTTCACAAAACATAATAAAAGAAACAAAATTTCTTTTGAAAATAGCATGGTCCTAGGTTATCACTTCTCCATAAAGACACAAATTCAATTTCATATTATTCATCTTTGTGTTCTATTCCATATCTTATTACTATTTTAACATTTTCTCAATAATTTTCCCTTCCCTTAGTTTTCTCAATCTTTCTTTTAATTATCTCATTCCTTTCTAAATTCAACTATATGTATCTTTTTCTAAGTTTCAATTTCTTTCTAATCATTATATTTATACTTTTGTCTGTCCTATTTCAATTTCATATTTTCTTTTCTCATTAAACAAAATTTTTGCCTGTAGTTACTGATTGGAATATGACACCTTTGCATCTTTTAATTTTTATCCATTCAACTCTTATTTCAATTTATGCTCTTATTTAAACATTCAATATAACACATAACTTCCAGTTGAATTCTGCTTGGTACATTCTTAAAATATGCACTAAGTTCTTAAAGAGAAAGTATATATATAACAATAATAAATAAAATACTTATTCTATTCCAATTCAGCTCTATCATTAAAGTTAGTTATAATCTTTAACATCTTTAACATTTCTTTTCAATAGGATATCATAGTTCTAGGAACACTTATAATATTTCTATAATTTTTCATATTTCGTTCACCTCTTCACTTAAATTTTTATAACACATTAATAATTAAAATGTTCTCCTCCTTTCCTAATTTCATTCTCTCATTCTCTTTATTTCATTTATTTATTGAACATTCCATTCATTACAATGAGTATTTTATCTAACATTTTAATCACACTTGCTTCATATTTTCAAAGTTCATTTCTATTTCTAATGTAACAATACTATCTTATGTACCCTTCCAGAATCCCCTTTCAGTTAAATTTTCACTCATTTTTTTCTGTCTTCTTAATAGGCTTATACCCTTAATCCTTTTACATTTTCCCAGTTTCTCTATGTCCTGTTTCTGTCCTTTATAATTTATTTTCCTTTCCCTCTTCCCCCTCTTCTTCCCCCTTTCCTTTTTGACCCCTTCTCTAATTCTGATTCTCTCTTCTGTAATCCTTTCTTCTGTTTCCTCCTAACATTGTAATTACTTTTCAAACTATTCCTTTTTTGGGTTGTTTTTTCAAATCTTAAATTTTTCACTCTCTTTCCCCCCTTTTCTTTCTTTTCCCTGCATAGAAATATTTGGTCTTTGAAGATGGCTTCTTCTTTGTCCCACCCTTCTTGTTCTACAGGCATTTCTTGTTGTTTCTCATAGTTTAGGATCTCCATTTCTAAAAATTGAAATATAAAGCCAAAAAAACCTCTTCCTTCTTGTGCATCTTCTTTCTTTTTTAAGTTCCATTCTCAATTCTTCCAAGAGTGATACCATTTTAAAAACTTTTAAACAACCACCCAATTAATTTTAGTCCTTTAAATCCAATAGCCAAAAATCCAAAAATCACCAAGTAATCCAAATAATCCAAAGCTGTTTCTTCCTGCTTTTTTTCCCCACTTTCTCTTCCTGGGGTTCTATTATCTTGTTACAAAGTTTCAATTAAAATGTATCTTTTAGGAATCTTGTTAAAGTTTCACTGTTTCACTTCCAGGTGGTCTCCTCCATTTTTCCAGATCTTACCCTTTTGTTTTTTTCCTTCTTTTAAAAAATTTTTTGGGAATCCAGAAATCTTTATTATCCCTTTGACATTTTATTTTCAGCTTAAATGCCTGTTAATGTCAAAGTGGATTTTTGCCGGTTTCTTGCTTAAATCTCTTGTCAACATAGGGAAGAAAAAAAAACCAAATCCTTTCCCTTCCCTCTCTCATTTGCTGCTTTAAAGTCTTCTTTGGGAGCAATGTTATTCTTTATAATTCAAATTCCAGGGTACCTTATATTTTTGCTTTTTCAGTTCGACCCAGTCAACCAAAACTTTCTCTTCCTCCTGCACATTCTTTTCCGGTCCAGTTCTTCTTTGAGGTGGCCATTTCTGACCACCACTGCAACCACCTTTGGGAAAGGAAGAAATGACCAGTTGGGGAGGAGAGATGCAACTCTCCTTGACCCTGCTGGCACACTCCCCCCTCTTCACCACTTCTGCGGGGTGGCTTAGCCCTGAAACCAGCTGGCTTGGGGTGCTCCAGCGGCGAGCAATGATCAAAACCGCGCACAATCGCGGATTTCAGTCTTTCGCCAAAGAAGCTTAAATCGGAAGATGGAAGGGTAGCAGTATTGTCGGTGGTGTTGAACAGCTTTACATCATCAGCGAAAAGAACATTCAACATCATTTGAGAAGGAAGAAGACTCCTTTCATTCAACTATATTGGTAACTTATTGTATTCTCTTTTAATACTGTTCTTTCAAGCATTGTAACAGATAATAAAAATGTAATTCTTTTTTTCCAGAGATTCCATCTCACAGCAGCTTGGCAACCTATTAAAATTTTGTCTTCATTTTTTTTGGCAAGAGCCTTGTACCTTTTCATCTTTAATTTATGAGTGCAGCATTATAAGTGACATGTCTCATTGCATCAGACTCCTACATTATTTATCAGCCATTGATTGATAGCTCATGCCCACAATCCTCCATGGAATATGTTCATATAGAGTTGGTGGCAGAAGGGAATAGGACAGGAAACTTAAATGGCCAGCAGCTGGGGATATGCACAAGCAGGAAGCATCTGCTCCTCTTCCCCAGCTTCGAGCTCAGTTCTTTCCTCAGACATGGCATGCCAATTTATGGGATGGCTGTGTCATAGGTGGGAGGCTTTTTGTAGATGTTAAGGTCTCACTAGAAATTTCAAGTCTCCAGTTCAGTGGCAGGAATTGCTTTTTTGGAGATCATGAAAATTCAGTCAGACCTGATGGCCAGGTTTGTTGGGGATGATGGAGAATGTGACCTTACACATCTGGAAGATACACAGTTAAAAAAGACTGCTGAATCTCTTACATTGTGGGTTGGGCTAAATAAATCTTGGGGAGGGTGAAATGTTAGCCTTTAGATTAATCCTGAAGAGACACATGACTTAAACCAGAAGAAAAGATAGAGTTTTGTTTAACCCCTTTTTAAAACAAAGTAAACAGAACTTAAAGTTCATTGAGTAGAAACAGCAACCATATGTACATATGTACAGTCCAAGACAGCAATAGTGTTGTATTCAAGAGATAGAAATTCTATTCTTTATTTGGAAGCAATTGCCTTAGTTAAAGCTGCACAATAGACATGATGATATGGAATACATGTGGACTGTTGCACATTATTGTTAGTTTGATAAAATAAAATTCCACCATAACCTAGCATATAAAGAGAAAACACACTGATATAATATTACAATATCTTTTTAAATTTTTATAAGATTACATTCCAGAAAATGTAGACAAAAGGTTTCATTAAGAGTAAACATAATAAAGAGCATATGGCAACCTCTGAACTTCTGAGCCTCCAACATCAATGACATTTATAAGGAACCAAAGGTAGGCAATTTTACTCAGATTAAAATAAGTGATTTGCTATATATAAAAAGAACAGAAAACTGGATTAAGCACTGACCTTCAACACCTTTTGGAAAGGCAGTTCTAGCATCAGTTTCAGTGAAGCTGCTTATGCATTGTGGTGTTTAAATTAAATTCTTTGGCCCTTCTGCTAAAGGGCAAAAAGAACTTTTGATTAAAACTGCAAATGATATTTGATACCAGATTCACACAGTATACCATCAAAGAACTGTCCACGATTATCACCTTTGAGTGTTTTCTCTAGAAATACTTCAGTAAAGAGAATTCTGAAGTTTCAGCCACCCATTTTGCACAGGTTTTTCAAAATATTTAAGAGGTGCTACGTGACACCTTCACCCCAAGTTTCTTCTAGGATGTGGATGTGCTGATTAAGTGCATTTGATCACTGTGTGCAAATTGACCAATCTTTGCATTGATCTGTTATGTCTACATGGCAGACAGAAGGAAGTGCCATAATTGGCCATGGAAATGCTTGCATCCAACCATTCATACAAAATCACAAATGTTCTGTGCAGACTTGATTAAAGCCATAATTCCAGGATTACTGACTCAATTCAAGCACATATATGCCTGCATTCTATGAACAGTTATACATTCCATTATGCACCAAAGATTGTCATTTATGTTCTTAAAGCAATTCAAACAAATATTCACTGAGTAAGAAGAGTTGTGCTCTGGGCATTATGAAGATGGGTGAAGAAAAAAATAAGTAAGGTCACTCTTATTTTGGGAAAGATTACCATAGTGTACAGGGAGTCCTTGACTTATAACCATTTCTTTGGTGACCATTCAAAGTTACAACAACACTCAAAAATGTGACTTTTGACTGTTTTTCAACTTATGACCACTGCAGCATCTCTATGGTCACATGATCAAAATTCAGACACGCGACTCATATTTATGATTGTTGCAATGTCCTGGGATCATGTGATCTTTTGCAACCTTGTGACAAACAAAGTCAATAGAGAAGCCAGATTCACTTAACCACTTAACAAATGTGGCAAGAAAGGTTGTAAAATGGGGCAAAATTCACTTTACAAATGTCTCAGCAACAAAAAAATTGGGGCTCAATTATGGTTGTAAGTCAAGGATTACCTGTATTATACTTTAGGCCTAGGACAGGGGTCCCCAACAACGGGCCCTGGACCGGTTCCAGTCCGTGGATCATTTTGTACTGGGCCGCAAAGAATGAATAATTGTGATTAAAATATATATTTTATATTAGCTAAAGCCAAAAAGCCCTTTACTATTGGGGAAGAATTGATTTTGCCGGTCCTTGAAAAAGTGTTTCTGTGTGAAACTGGTCCCTGGTACAAAAAAGGTTGAGGACCACTGGCCTAGGATACAGATGTCATAATATATGCTTAACCAAATGAAGTAGAAAACAGAGCATGCAATATGATGAGCTGAAAGAATCAACCTTCAGCTTGACTGCCATCTGTGTTTATTGTCCTTTGAGCTTATTCTTGGCTAATGTATTATTCTAATGTGTAATTGTGAATATAGTTATTAAAAATACTACTATAAGCAAAAGATCAGCAATGATCCCTCTTCAAAAACAATCAAGCAAATGTCTGCATCAGATTTTTCTATATGGTTTTGGGATATATACAGATTCAAATATTAAATAGAAGCACATGTTTAATCCCATAGAGTCAGTCCACATTTAGCAGTTGCATTGACAGTAACTTTATGATTTACTGAAAAAATAACTTTATGATTAATCCTCACATTTATGACTTTTTCAGGTTTGAAAGGCAAAGGAATGCTGAAGCTGAAGTCACTTAGCAACTGTTTCATTAAGTGACGTTTTCTAAAAAGGACAACCTGTAGAACTCTTAACAGAGAATCTTCCATCTTGCAATCATACTCACACATGCTGTCACTCTGATCAAATAGTACGTTACCATGAAACCCTAATATTTTCTCATACTCCTTGTTCACTAATGATAATCTACCTCATGGGGTTTTTAACAGTAGGGCTGCATATCTTGCCATCTTTGCAACTGAATGCTTCATTGATTTCAAAAAATACTAAAATAGCAAGAGGATGCAGAGATGATTATTTATGCAGTCATTTTTGATTGTAAAAACAGATGGTTTGGAGCAAAGTCTTTTTACAATCCCAGGAATATAGGCAGCTCACAAACACGTGCAAGCCCTTCATGAAACCAAGATGTTTTTATTAGGTGCTGAATAAGAAAGAACTCAGTTGAAGCGAAGGGCAGGTTGCTTTTCCATTGAACTTCATTCCTGTAGGATTTAAAGTACTCAGCGGAGCTCCTCTCCTGAGAATTATTTCAGTTTCATGATTCTTAAATATTACTTCACAAGGATTACATGTGAAGACAAACATTCTTTCTTTCACACACAACACTCTACACATTACAGCAGAACTATGCATACTAGAAGAACTGGTTTTGCTTAAAAATTGTTAGCAGTTCCGATGCTGACAACAAGTGGAGTCAAGGCTGGAATGATTCTGTTTGGATCACAGCAAAAGTACATTGCCAGTTTATAATCTTTTCCTGAATGCAGGAAGGGTATTTTGCGCATATAGGACTGCCAAGATTTGATAGCCATTAAGAAAGCAGCATGTAAAAGGGATTATATTATTACAAAATGTAACTTTCTCCTTTAGAGTGCTGGTTCACGGTTTCCTCATTGACTTCTTTCAGATGCACACCAGCTTAGTATGTGGTATCGTTTCTTAAAGTCCCTTATTAAAATAGACAAGCTCAATATCAGAATTCTTCTCTCTGATCAAATTCTGGACTTCTGGTTCCAGGCGATTCATCTGCATTGAACTGCAAAAGGAAATATTACACTGTTTATTTGAAAATACATCTGCTGTGGATGTGGCACCAATAACTTAGAAGAATTATGGTCACTGAAACATGTTTTAGAAAATTAGGGTTCTACACACTTTGATGTATTTAATATGCCTTCTGGAGTGTTGGATAGCCCTTTTAAAGACCTTAAGTTGGGAAAACTGTTTGAGCCATAACTTTGTGGCCTTTGGGGAAAAAAATTTTCTGTAAGAAAGGGTAAGAAGGCAAGTAAAATCAAAGTGTCCTACATTAATCATTTGACTGCATTATTTCAAATATCATTCAATCTCCATTTATTTAGTTCATAAACCAGATGGTCTGACTGCCATGGAAAAGACAAAATAAGCAGTATGAAACTGTATGAATTCCATACTTTTATGACCACCCCACAGAAATGTGAAATTCGTTATTTGGTATGGAATTGTCCATCAGGATGTGTAAATTTCTAGTTTTAAAAAAAGTTCTTAAAGAAGATAACTCTGGAAATATGTATGTTGGATTGAAAGTATGAAATGTCAAGAACTAAAGGCTGCCACTGAGAGAAAATGTGCTCTTTGCCTTCAACCTTCTCTAAGTGACAGTGGTTGTTCTTATCCCTTACTGCTTAGCAAATCCTTCCAGCCTGAGATATCAAGGAATAAATCTGGGATCTTCTCAATGCAAAGATCTGTTGCTGAACTTTATATCCCAGTTCCCAAATTCTTTAGCACAATTTTTGGGAAAATACTCCAGAACACATTTTCCTGAGAAATATTGAGGAACCAAATATTGCACCTAACTGAAAGCAACAGTAATTTACAAGAACATGTAAGAGTGTTTCTCACCTCTTCTGTGGGAAGAATGCGCAGCAAAGAGGTGTGGCAAACACCAAACTACAGAAAGAAAGACAAGAATGGAAGTAGTAGTTTTGGTTGCCATTTTGTCATCGTACTTAACTCATGAGGAAAAATAACTATCACCAGCTATTTGAGTATCATCAATCATAACTGTCTACCATATGTAATGAATTTATGTAACTCAATTTTCCAATATCTGATTAGAAAGCTGAGGGAAAAAAATACATATAACACAATCCTATACTTTAGTTCTCTTGCTTCCCAATCAATGTTTCCCTCTAGTATCCAGGGCCATTTCAGGTGCCAACCAAGAACACTGTAACATACTTTAATTAGATTTTTAAGAGGAAAGACTGAATGTTAATCCTTGTTCAGCTTCCCTAATCAGTGCATAAAATTTGGACTATAGTTGCAAGGTCCAGCTACAATGAACAACAGTGCAGGTTAATGACAATTGTTGTCCAGAATATGGATGGCACCACATTGGGGAGACTCCAGGTTCATCATCTAGTGGTGCTAAAGGATTGCACAAAGATTTTGGATTGATGGTACAAGTTAGCTACTCAGAACAGAATAATCAAGACCACCAAACTATGATCATAATCTCCCCAAAGGTTCACAAACATATGGGAACTCCCCTGTTAAATATTGGTGAAAGTCCTCATTAGTCAACAAGTCAAGTCACGTTACTCAGGATAGAAGAGACAGAAGTCCTGGATATCTGTTCCTGGATAATTCTATTTGCATCAAAGAAATATATCACTTACGTCAGGCCCACAAGTCCAATCTGCAGAGGAGCATTCATCCAGGGGTACCGCTGATGGAAATAGAAAAGGAATTGTTTATACACAATATTTATATAGTTTTCTAAAGCAAAAGTTCTTATTTATTTACAGTTTATGTGGTGAAATGTTTTATGGAACAACCATAGCTGTACATTTCTTGAGATGATGACAGACCCTTTTTGAGCCTGATACATAGAATATATAAGCAGGGGCAAAATTGTCATGTTGCCACCATTCAACAGGTGCGTTGAAATACATTAAGTACACCTTCTGCCTTTGCCATAGCCATCCTTCGGAAATATCTTCAGTGTTACAAATATGTTATTCTTATTTGGAAGTCATTATACACTTCAGCACTTGGTTTTTGAATAGGGTTAAATTGCTGCTGTGAATATTTCTATTTTGGTTGAAATCCAGAAACTGATTTAACATACTGAAACCCTGGATAAAGGGGGGGGGGGCAAAATCAGCAAACCTGCAGACCATCACAATGCAACTCCCACTTCTTTTGAACATGTGTACAATGATGATGCACATAAAAAGCCACAAAGGGCCTTCGATTACAATGTTTTGCTGATTTTGATACGTATGAACATCCCTATGGAAACTGTTGTCCTCAACAATAAATGGTTGGAGAGGAAAAATGAATATTATCATTCATTTTCCCACTCCAGCCATTTATTGCTTGGAAGGACATCCGAGAGAAGCTGCCAACATCCTATATTAAACCAGCTGTTGCCTGAGGATGCCTGGAGTCTCCCATGACCTTTAGGAGCCCACAAAATCAACATTATTTTCCTATCAATGTTAAAAACTAATACAATATTAAAATCCCCTCAACCTTCATGAGAAGTAGTGGCTGTTTCGCATATGGCAATTTTAATTTTTAATATGGTAAACAATATAACATATACAAGCAAAGATCTTTTAGAGTTTTCCACAATTTTCAAAAGTGGGAAAGGGTTCTGGGAGGAAAAAAGTTTTATAAACACTAAAATATAGAAATCAAATATGAGGTGAAAAGCGCTACTGCATATGGTTCCCAAAATTAATATCATAGGACTAAAATGGTAGCAGAACTTTAGCAATCTTGCTAAACTATTAATCTCACGATAGTTTTTAATGCTAGGAGCTAAACAGGGATGAGCTTAACATTTTTTAGCAACGGGTTCTCTGCCATGTTGCTGGGTGGGCATGGCCATGGTGGGCATGGCCTAATTGGACTCCTGCACCAAAGCAGGGGGTGTTTTTGCTCTCCCTGGGCTCCGGAGGCTTTTCTCGAGCCTCTGGGAAAATGAAAACACCCTCTCTAGGCTCCAGAGGGTCTCTGGAAGCCAGAAATAGGCCCATTTCTGGCATTCCCAAACTTCCAGGAAGTCCATTTTTCACCCTCCCCGAGCCTCTGTGTACACCCTTCACTTACCTGCATCCAAAACGGGCCACGTGGGGATTCCTGGGAGGAGCGGGGTGAGGTGGATGGGGCCAGCCAGGAGTGGGATTTGGGGGTTCTCCGAACTATGCAGAATCTTAGCTAGAGGATCTCCCGAACCCCTGCGAACCCCCAGCAGCCCAGCCCTGGAGCTAAATATGGCATAAGATAATTTCTTTTTATGTTAATCTCATATTTGCAAGAAAAGAAGAATCTTTTTCCCTTCAGGTTTCTGGGACTTTAACTTCTAGCCAGCATTGTCACTACTTCCAATTATAAAATTGACACATCTGGAGAGGACCAAATTGGAGAAAGCTGGTTTAATTAAAATGTATATAATTTTCATGTTCTTCATCCATTCATTCAACCTTGAATCCAGCATAACTAATGTATCTGAAAAGAAAAGTAAATTTCCTTTCCCTGTCTTGCAGCTGCCATTTGCATTGGGTCGAGGTTAGGCAAAAATTAGATTAAACTTTGTCAACTTCTCTCATATTCTTGTGCTAGAAGGGAACCTGACAAAAAAAGGGGAATCACATCTTTCTAGGCATAAAGCTATGCAGCAATGTCAAACTGGCAGCCTGTGGGGTGAATGTGTCACACACAGGTCTCACCCATCCCAGCTCCGCGAAAGGAAAAAACATAGCAATATGTCACATGACAGCAATGTGATGTTGCGAATTTAACACCGTGCTATAGAGGAATAGGAACTTGATCAAGAATTTTTAAAAATCGTACCTTCATAAATGCTCTTTTCTCTAAGGCATTCATGATCACAGGAGGAATGGCTGTGGAGAAGAAGTGGAAGAAGAGTCAGACAGCATAAAAATCAACTAGATATCTCCTCAAGAAAGGGATACAAAAAACCTGCACATACTGGAGTTGCTGGGATATTTTTTCACCAGAAACTTTTTCCCACCTTCAAGGTGCATTCCTCTTGGTATCCTTTGGACTACAATTCCATCAGTCTCAGCAATAATTGAAGGTGATACATTAGAGAAGGTTATTCCAAGCACCAGTTATATATACTGAGATTTATGCTACAAGAAATACTTCTTCTCATATCTCTAGTTCTCCCAAATGCCCCAACTGGGAAGGACTAACATGTTTTCTTAGTTGCATAATTCTTGATTTTCTTCTAAAACAGAAGCAAGTTCCACTGAATTCAGAAGTTTCAATAACTGGACATCTACTACATTATATTATTATATTTTTCAAACTCTATCTTCAGCTCTATTTTAAATTGACTTCAAAATTTGTCATTAAAAAAGATGGACAAAGAGGGAATATTCACTGACATTCAAATATTTGTTAAGGTGGCAACAACCAGTGGTGGAATTCTACTGGTTCGGCCCGGTTCCACTGAGCCAGTAGTGCCAATGAGCAGCAGAGACTGAACTGGTTCTCTCCAATGCTCTGCTGTTGGGCCCACCTGCCCGCACAGGCTCCCATACTAACCTTTATGTCCTGTTTTTAAAGTGCAGCTGCTTTGCGCAGCACAGCAGATTGCCATGAGGCAGCCGCTGAAGCGACAGGGAAAGTGCAGGATTGCAGGTGAGTCAAAATGCCTCTGTGTCTGCACAAATGTGTGCGTGCACTCAAAGTGTGCTCACTAAGCCACGCCCATAGAACCAGTGGTAAAAAATTTTGAAACGCACCACTGGCAACAACATACCCATTGCTGGTGCAGCCATGCCAATGCGTGAAATCACCACTTGCACAATGGCTTGCTGGGCTGCCTTCTTCGATTCACCCAGCCGATTTCCATGTTCATCCATAATGGGGATACCAAACTTTAGCTCCCTGTAGAAATGGTTAAGAGGGAAGCATAAACTGTCTATTCTTCATTCTGTCTTATCTCTGCATTTCATTGTGTTTGTTTTTTCCTCATCTGTTGTACAATACTGATGGTTATGGCAATCGTATTCAATATTCTCTTTTATATAGGCCCCCATATTATCAAAGAAAGCTTTTGAGCACTATGATAGAAACCAGTCATTTCAGCATGTGTTCTCACCCAGTGGGCATTTGTATATTCCCAGAATTAAATCTATCTAAATTTCTTGACCATATATATGAATTAACCAGGATCCACCAGCAGTACTTTCACAGTCTATCTATGGCCCACAAGCTGTACATTGTAAACCTCTTGCATATGAAATACAGGAAGTACTTGGTTGATTTTTTTAGATATCCAGATGATTTCATTTTTGCAGGAAACAGCTGAAGAGAACTGACTATAGTATGTATCTCAACTGTCCCCAGTGCTAATTTCCAGTGGGACCCCAATGAAGTGTTCTAATTTTTTGATCTGTGTTTGCTACTGTATCTGTATTTGCAAATAAATGAGAAGGGAAGAAAGTTGCTGCATGAAGGAAAGAGTTGAATGGAGGAAAGGATTATTGCTATTTCAGCATCCTATTCCTATTTTATAAAACTGATTCAACTTACAATCAATATTAGCATACAAACCTTACATAACAATCAAATCTTTACCATGGTCATAAACTTTACATATTATCTTGAAGATCTATTCCAGGAATTTGAATATATTATTACAGCTATACATACTGCATGCTTTTAGTGTTATAAGATGAGATAGCCAATGTTACAGGTGTTCAGTATATGCAACCTATATGGAATTAACAGGAATTGAACTTCCCATAACAGTTCTCTCATTACATTTCCATCCAACACACTCTTACCTTTGTCTTGTTAATGGAATATTAATGCAGTTTGCAGCTGCCACAGCTGCAAAAGGCACATAGCGTCCAATGATTGAGGGCAAATGCTATCAAGATGGGAGGGTTGAAATAAGAGAGTTGTGTTACAGATTAAATTAATAATATGATGAACATAATTATATTTTACAACATAAACAGGGTCATTGATACAGTCAGGAACTGTCATCAATTCCTTTGAGAATTCACTCGATAATGAAATTTCAGAACTTGTTTTTTCTACCACATCAGATTCAGTGTATACTATTTTGTTCATGCATTGGATTATGCAAAGAAACTCTCTAGTTCACTAGGCAAATCTTTCAGATAGGTCTCCAACTGGTGAAAGAGTTCAGGCTTAAAACATACTAACAAAACAATCTCAACTGCTACCTCTATGCCGTACCTGTATTCAGTTTGGTTTTCCTTTTTGGGCTAGTGTAAGAATTTGAGTCTCTTATCAGCTTGATATATAATATAGAATGATATTACAATGCACTTTGGAAATTTCTTGACCTTTATATAGAATAATACTAATGAAACAGTTTTCATATGTTTGTAGTATTTTCTTCTTGTAACTTTAATATCATTTTCTGTTTCCTTTTGTAATTGATATGTCAACCATTTCCTTCATTTACCTTCACTTTGCATAATTCATCTTTATTTTCATCTCTCTCACTAGTAACATAGATAATTGCCTGTGTAGGTGACGACAGCTGTTTTGACAACTAATATCCAAGCAATGGGAAAACAATTCTATTTAAATTAGTATGGCAAGGGAAAAAAACTATGTGTTGAATATAAAGCATTCCAGTTATAAATTTTTGTTGAAATTTGAAACAGGTAGAATGGGTTACAGAATGTATGAAAAAGGGTGTTAAGAATTTTAAGAATAATATAAGAATAATATACGGATCAATGGAAAATAGATGGATAAAAGGGTTGAAATTTACATTATGTTGTGATATTAAAAAGATACTTTTTGATAAAATGATATATTGTTGGTACACGATGTGAGACAAATTATCTAGATTATATGAAGACATTTCATATTTATGTTGGGACTGTGAATGACATGAAGAGATATTTTATCATGTTTGATACAATGTAAAAAAGCTTAAGAAATGGAATGAAATGTATAAATTGATACAGAGGATTTTAAACATTAATATTATATAAAACTGGAACTTTTCCTTTTAGATTTGATTGATAAACAGTTAGAAAAATGATGGGAGATTATTTTAATATATGATTACAGTAGTGAAGTTACCATATGCAAAACAATTGAAAGACTTGGCATTACCCACTATTGAGGAATGATTGGTGAAATGGAGAGAATTTGCGAAGAGAAAAATATTAGGATGTATAAGTTGCTGAAGATTGACTATCACTGCTTTTTTAACATATCTAAGCAGCTTTGTAAAATGCAAGCTAGTACAGCCCTGGCAGGCTCCCTTTTTACAGCACTCTCTGGAAAATCTGATTGCAACACTGACAAACTTCTTGAAGGGGAATATACTATCCTTCCACAGGAATAGCTTCAGAAACTTTAAACTAAGTCAGGTGTGAGTTAGGGTAAGGTGAAATAAATATGATGAAGACATGGCAGAAAAAAAACACATTGCTGGGATATTTGTGGTCAGCTGCAAATGAGAAACACTCTACAGTTGACTGAAATGCATAACTGAATTGAAAGGAATATTTGTTTCCTGAAACCTTTGAACTGGGAAATTCTTTAGGAATCCGGTAAAGGACAGATGAGTATTTCTATCTAATTTTCTTATGGATTTGAGATATTACAATCAGAACTATCTTCCTTTCAGTATGCAGCACAAGAATTATTATGTTAGGAACTTCCTAATATTTGGCTAATTAATGTGAAATAAATGAAATCCATAGCTAGATTATACCAATATCCAAAAGTCAATGATAAACATGAATTCTCCTGCTCCTGAAAGAAAGAGGCAGATCTTGTCGTAACCAAGGAAGGAGATAAAATCATTTCTATCAGCAAAGTAAGAGATGAGGAATTCTGTCTTCAGGCTGGCATGATCAAGCAGTGTACCGTATTCCTCTGTGATGTGAGAGAATCAGTGGGTCTCTTACCTTGGTGAGATATTTGAGTCCTAATGCTGCCACCACAGCTCCAGTAGTAGCACTGACATAAGCAGTGCCCAACTGTCTGCAAAACAAGTAGACAACTTGTTGACACTAAGAATAGAATAGAAGAGAAGAGAATAGAAGAGGAGAGAAGAGGAGAGGAGAGGAGAGGAGAGGAGAGGAGAGGAGAGGAGAGAAGAGAAGAGAAGAGAAGAGAAGAGAAGAGAAGAGAAGAGAAG
>BLBF01000053.1:14320367-14342629 GCA_015471245.1 Laticauda colubrina
AAGAGAAGAGAAGAGAAGAGAAGAGAAGAGAAGAGAAGAGAAGAGAATTCTTTATTGACCAAGTGTGATTGGACACATAAGGAATTTATCTTGTGTATACATAAAAGATACATATTATGTATACATAAAAGATACATTCGTCAGGAGTCAAGAATCATCAGGTCCAACACTTAATAACAGTCATTGGGTACAATAAGCAATCAAATCATACTAGGAAACAGTCAGTATAGATTGTAAGGATACAAGTGACAAAATTACAATCATACAGTCATAAGTGGGAGGGGATGGGTGATAAGGAATGATGAAAAGATTAATAGTAATAGTAATGCAGACTTTGTAGATAGTTTGACAGTATTGAGGGAATTGTTTAGGAGAGTGATGCCGTCTGGGAAAAAACTGTCCTTGTGTCTAGTTGTTCTGGTGTGCAGTGCTCTATAGCATCATTTTGAGGGTAGGAGTTGAAACACTTTATGTCCAGGATGTGAGGGGATCTGTAATTATTTTCACAGCCCTCTTTTTGACTGAGCATTATACAGGTCCTCGATTGAAGGCAGGTTGGTAACAATTGTTTTTTCTGCAGTTCAAGTTATCCATTGAAGTCTATCTGTCTTGTTGGGTTGCAGAACCAAACCAGACAGTTATAGAGGTGCAGATGACAGACTCAATAATTCCTCTGTAGAACTGTATCAGCTAAGTAAGAAACCCTCAGCCTTCCTGTCTGACCTTAACTTTAACCTCAATCCCATCCCAGAAATATGGCAGGATGGATAGCAATTTTACATATTTAAAGCAGCCTTGGGTTATCATAAGGCACATATGCCTCTGATCAGAAATACCGGTAGGCAAAATCAAAGTTTTTGGATTGTATTTGGAGCTAGTTAACAAACTAACAAGCATGATGGTATCTTACACCTTGCAGAAGCTTAAGGAGCCCTTCTTCTTTTTTAACCAGGTTGCTTTTTTTCCATTTTAGAGCATTCTAAGGGCAAAATGAATGACAAGTTTCTCAAAATCCTATCAAAATACAAAACATGCCAGTCCTGGCAATCAGTGGTTTCTGAGAACACGAAAATGAACCATGGCATGCTGGGCCAAAAGAGGCTTGCCGAACTTTATCAAATGGGACCATTCCTGTGACTAATTTGTGAGCTCCACTGGTTGCCAGTTGGCTTCCAGACAAATTCAAGCTGTAGGCTGTCACCTTTTAAAGCACTATATGGCCCAGGGATGTCTGGGACCACTCTCCTGAAAATACCTGCCATGCAATAAGTTCTAACAAAATAGGGTCCCACTGTATCTCCAGACTTAGGGAGGATAACTCTCAGCATCATGGAAAAGACGTCCTTCAATTTCTGTCCTCTTCTGTGAAATAAAAAGTTCCCCCAGAAATCCAAATAACTCCAATTAAGTTTTAGAAAGATATTAAAACTTGCTAACTTCAGCAGTCTTTGTAACCTTGTTACAAGTTTGTTTCTTCTAGCATTGGATATATTTTATCTCTCCTTTTGGTAATTGATACTCCTGGTACTTATGTATGCTGATACATTTTTTTATTATGTTAATCTTATGGTCTTAATCTGATTCATTCATTATGTTGGGCATGTGTGTTGCTCATAATCAGCAACAGTTGGCGCAAAGATCCATCTCATCCTGGGAATCCTTTTTTTGAACTATTACCATCTGGCAGACGGTACAGAATAATAAAAACAAGGACAAATAGGCTGAAAAACAGCTTCTATCCCAGGACGTAGCTCTGTTGAATTCTGCTGTATAGTGCAGTGTTGGTGTGGTGTCAGGGGTTTCCGGTTCAGTGTGTGAAGGGTGAAGGATGTGCGCTTGTGTTTACTTTCATGTGCACTGAAGATGGTGTTTGATTTTGTTGTATGAAGTGCAATGACAATGAAGTAAACTAAAATAAATCTGTAAGCTCAGTAAAAATAAAGTAAGTAAGTAAGCGTAAGGTGGAAGTAACATAGAGAACAGAGATCTCCTGTTTTGCGATCCAGGTAAGCACTGAATCATGAAAATGGTACTTCCTAGAAACTGCCACAGTCTGTTGCTGCTTAGAGCCAGGCAATTCAAGACCATTGGATATAATTCTTGGTAGGGAAGTTGATCTTGATTTCCAGTTATTTTACTGCTTTCTTACTTGACAGTGATAGGTGCATCTCCACTCCGGTTAGTATAATTGACAATGGCATTGAATGATTGGTTCACCCACTGCCAGAAAACCATGGCAGGAGCCGTCCTGCAGGAAAAGAGACAGTCAGGACTGCCAAAAGCTACAAGAAGCGAAGACAGAAAGCTATCAGAGAAACAAAATGCCAGGTTTCAGCATCCTAGGAACTCTATGCTTGTTTATCTTAGTGTACAATAAGCACCCATTTGTGCATACACTTCAAGAGGCCTGGCTGTGGTTTCACTTATTAACAAATAAGTTGGAAAGATTCTTAACAAGTTTCCTTGAAAAAGTTTACATTTCTGAATGGCCTTATCTATCTGTCCACGCATGTACACAAACATTAACAAAAGCATTTGGCAGTCACATTCTTACAGATACTCAAATAGTTTTATGTAAATGATCTTCACTGAAGATACTCAGTACTCTCCAGAACCTGTGTTTGCATGCATGTACCCCTTTGCTAATTATATGCAATAGCTTGAATTAAAATGCTGTTGCATTTTATGTTATTTCATATGTTATATGTCAGGGTGTCAAACTTACGGCATCATGGCAGCATCATGTGACATATCGGGACTTTTCCCCCATTCACTAAACCAAGACAGGAGTTTGACATCCCTGTTGTATGTTACTTATATGTATAAAGTATCAAATCTATATCTATCATGCTCATAGTTTCCCATAAAACATTATCACAGAAAATTAATTGACAATAATATACTTCAACAGTTCACAGAGTAAACTAGAGCTAAGGATAAAGATATATATACACATATAGTGTGCCGTGCAGTTAAAACAAGACCGAGGAGCTGCAGATCTATAGGATCTGCCTTACTTACTATTCCAAGATCTACTAATCAGAGAGACAAAAATAAGCACTTAGAATTAAACAGTTCTAAGATCAGGAATTTGTTCAGCATATCAACAATGGATGGAGAAAGATGTTTTGGCTTGCATTTTCATGCAAACTCATTTACACCACATTTCTCAAATCAAAATGTAAATAAAAACACTTTTCTTTGGAACCCTTTAAAAAAGATTATATGCTGAAGGTATATATGCTGAAGGGTATACATATAGTACAAGACTATTATACACACAAGTTTTTTAAAAGACCATATAAAAAGTACAAAGTAGGAAAAATCTGTACTAAAATCCCTATAGTCAGTTCAACCTTTCATTTTAAACCACTGGGAAACTGAACCACACTGAAGCTGTTAGACATGGCTTTCACTGCTTTTTATACACTTCCAGCATAAAGCATCCTATTTTCCATTCCTTTGTAGAAATTGAAAGTCAATTGTCCAGGTAAGTCTATAAATCGTAAGCATATATCCTGCAGGAGAGCAGCATCATTTTCATTTAAGTCAGACGTGTGGCAGGGAGCTATTAAGGTCATTTTTCCATACCACTTCCATACCGCTTTCTTGCCTAAAGTCACCTTGCCTGATACAATGCTGAAATTTAAGACATTTATTTTGTCTTCCCTCCCATGACTAATAGCAATCCATGGGACAAAAATTTATAACATATAGTCAAGTCTAAATACTACTCCCCTAACCCCAGGAATTTCTATTTTTTTTCATAAAGTAAAATTAAAAAATGTTCTCTCATTCACTCACCACATACATCTTTGGTCCTTAGTTATAGATTTCTCATTTCATACCTCTCTATATACTATTCCCACACAAGGTACCAGACCTTACTAGGTACACACGTGCCTGTAAAAGGTGAGCATGCATCCCGTGATGGTCATGTTCATAGGCACCTGGGCAGACATACGTCCAATCAGGATCATCTTCTCACCAGTGTCTGGATGGAAGGCGGAGTCATAGATGTATTTTGCCCGCCATAATTGGTCCTCAGTCAAGTCTGGTTGCACTTTACCCATTCTGGAAAGATCCACAAAAATGAAAAAAAAATGATGATAGTACATAATGTTGTGGAGGTTTCTGGAATAAATATTAATGGTAGAAGGAGATGGAAATAGCTTTAAGAACAGAGGAGCTATGTTTGTAATTCCCAGAAACACCTAAAGCAGGGCTGTCATGCCCACGCCCAGTTTAGCAAAAGGAGAAAAAGTCCCAATACGTCACATGATGATGATGTGACGATGTAAGCTTGAAACCCCTCACCTAAAGGAAAAAGAATTTCAGAAAAGACAAGCAATTAAGGTTCTTTTCTGTTCTCTTCACACAGTGACCTAAGGTTCAATATACCCTAAGGTTGTATCAGGGTATATTTCTTTTTATGTTCCAAATCCTAAATTTTATGTTCCAAATCCTAATTTGGGACTGCATATAAAGACAGTGCAATGGTCTTGAGCGAACTAAAAGTCCCATCACCAAACTACCACCAGAAGAATTCAAACAAACAAAAAAAGCCTCCCTCAGAAGAACTTCAATAAGAGTCACTTTCTCAGCCCAGCTTCTCCTGTATAAATTTTCTTCCCACTGCTTTCACTAAATGTACCCTATTTATCATAGGTACCATACTGATCATTGCAAACAATGGATAATGCACAGAAGAATAACGGAAGACAAGGGAGAGAGAGAAGAAGGCTCTATTATCCCAGCATTTAGAAGAGAGTAGTGGAAAAGGAGGGTCACAGTTCTGTCCGATGCTTTAAACAACTTGGACCAAGTTATTAGGATTCCCTGCTGTCATTTTAACTGCTTCCTGTCAACTCTCCAAAAGAACCTGTAATTCTGTATCACTCTTCGGGCATCTTCTAGGGCCTTGTTAGAAAGCAGAAGGTTGCGGGGATCTGTCACTGTGAAGAAATGCTTTGCTCTTCCCATGAAGGTGCTCTGATCCCATTGTGGCTCATTTATGTTGATGAGCAAAGACAGTTCTGCAGACATTCTGGGCAGGAAGACAAAGAAAGAAAGAAAGCAAAATAACCATATCAGTGCACAATAGATATAGACACACAAGAAACTGGCACGTCCTCATTGATTTCCATTCTATCTTGTCCCCAGCTAAGATTTGGAATTCAAGGGATTTGAAGATTCTCAAGAAAGTTACAAAATATTCTGACTGTTTTTGCTTTGCTCTGGAGACACTTTCCATTCTGGAAGAAATCAGGCTAAGTATCACAGTATAGTCTGGCATGGTTCACATCCCAGGGTTAAATCAAATTGTGATTTGTGTGGCTTTGGCTCAGCCACTGCAGTTTGTAAACAATGTTTTGGTCAGCCTTTTTTGTTTATTGTCTATGGAAATCTTCAATCATCCAGGTCATCCAGGTTGTCCCAAAGGTGCTTTTCAAAAGGCAAATGGACTTGTGGGTTACTTACTTGTGGGTTTTTTTTCCTTGAAAAAAAAAATCACTTCTCATCCAGGAAACTTCTTCAGTTCTTAGTGAAGAAGTTTCATGGATAAGAGTAAGACATTCTTGAGGGGGAGAGGGGAATCCTTTCATAGTGAGTTCACTTTCTTCTCCTTCAAGATACATATCAAAGTATTGCTGGCAATATACCTCATCAATTGATGAAGATAATTATGTTAATTATTTTTTAGCCTTCAAAGATAAACTAAAGTAATGCTTTAATGGAGTTTTTATTTCATTTTAAATTACTGAGGACAATAAGTATCAGCACTAGAAAAGGACTCCTTCCTATCATAATCACTGTGCTTTCTAAGGAAACCTTGGTTGCTTTTTAAATCTTGTTTTCCATGTCCAATTTAATTCCTAGGCAATAAGAAAACCAGCAATGATTCCATTTCCAAAGAAAAAGGTCAATTGCTGATATTCAAAGTTCTTTTCTAAATGGAATAATTCTTTTGAACAAAAATCTGGATAGCCACGGTGGTTAATGGAATGCACTTGTTAGAACCAATGCTCGGAGATTTTCCAGAAAACAAATGCAAGGATCCAGAGCGAAACTAATAATATTTCATGGATTTTTGTTCTCAGTAGTGAATGAAAAGTGTATCAACAACGAAATAAGAAATAGGCTATGGTTGGGATAAGGTATGACATTAGCTAAGTAGATTAATCCCTCTTTTCTCAATAATGAAGATTTTCTCCATGGTTTTCCACATACAAAAGACCATTTCTATGACTGTTGTTGAGACTAAAGAAATTAAGAGGGTGTGTGTGTGGAGAAATATTTAAATGCATAATTTTTAGCCTCATTTTAAAAAAATCTGAATGATAAGATCCTTGTGTTTAAACTGTAGGACACTGTTCAGAACCAAAAATAAGCTCCTGGATTTTGCTACAATTTACTTCTCTAGTCTTAATAGCTGGAATTTATCTTTATCTTTCATCTTCCTAATAATCTTTAATTATAATTGTCTGAGGATAGAGTAGGCAGCACTAGTCTTCAAAAATTTCATGCCAACCTGTAGGTTAGTGGGTATTAATATGAGAATAGAGTATCAGATTGGTGTCATGATTTAAGGCACTGGGCTAGAAACCAGGAGACCATGCGTTCTCACCTCACTTTAGGCATGAAGCCAGATGGGTGATCTTGGGCCAGTGATATTTTTTTTAATCCTAGAAAGCAGGCAATGGCAAACCCCTTCTGAAATCTTGCCCAGAAACATGCAGAGACTAGTTCTGGCAATCGCCAGGGATCAACAATTACTTGAAGACCCTTCCCTACTTGAAGGCATGTGAAAGTGATAGATGTTGGAAAGGTGCTATACAAGGATCGATAAACAGAATGATTCTTAAGAAGATGAAGTAGTTCACAAGTTCAGGAATATTTCTGGAGGACCATGTACTCCCTTTGAAGGAGCAGGTGACCATCTATGGATGTCTGAAGTCATCTGTCACCTAGCCCAGATGGTTTCAGTGACCCATTTTATTTGACCAACTGACTCATTGACTACAATGCCTTTGGTGGAGGGGTGAGCTACCTATCTCTGTCCTGTCAGATTACAGTATTGCCATGTGCATGGAACTGCCCTTGAAGGTGGCTTGGAACTCACAGCTAGAAACAAGGGTGTACACATATTTTATCAGAATGCTGAAACAACATTACCATATTGTACTTTAAGTCCTCCAACTTTGAGATGTGCATGAGATGCCAGAACATACATAGAAAAACAGTGGGACTTGTGTTGCAACCCCAAGATACCATGTTAATTTCTCAGACCCCTTTTGCACCTTCTCCCCCATGCAGACACTATTGGCTAGAGATGATAAAACCCTGATCCTAAGGGCAGCTATAAATGTCTACAATGAACTTTAAAATGTTCTTTAAGGGATCAGTTCTGCCAGCATGTATCTACTCAAACATTAATATCTGTGGAAGATTGCTGCTCACTGCCTCAGAAGAATATTCTGGGAAGTTTCGGAGAGCATCTTCTCTATTGTGTCCAGTCTGGAGCCCAGTCTGGACCAACTTTTTGGAGCCCAGTCTGGACCAACTTTTTGGAGCCCAGTCTGGACCAACACTTGCTTCAAGTGAAGAGATGACTTTTCAGTCTCATGGGCTAACAATGAGGCAAAGGGGACGTTGTGAATTAGACATATTCAAGTTAGCCGGGAGTCTTCACACAAGGGACAAATCCTGTAACTATTGCTGCTTTAATCTTTAGCAGGGATCCCTTATTCTTCATTTATTTTACTGTTTTATAATTTTTATAAATTACATTTTATACTGTGCTTTTATACATTTTATACATTTTATAACTTGAGCACACCTGACATCCTTAATTTGTTTTTTTGTTTTTTCTTTCTTTGTTTTATTTTATATTTTAACTTTGGAAATAAAATGGTAATGCTTTAAGGGATTTACAGGAATATCATATGATCTGTGGCTG
Source organism: Laticauda colubrina (assembly GCA_015471245.1). Taxonomy (NCBI): domain Eukaryota; kingdom Metazoa; phylum Chordata; class Lepidosauria; order Squamata; family Elapidae; genus Laticauda; species Laticauda colubrina. The sequence goes on from BLBF01000053.1 coordinate 14,328,328, forward strand.
CATGAGGGGCAGGTGATGTCCAGCTGACTATTTTAATTTCATGCAATTTTCATAATTTTAATCGTTTTTTTTTTAATTGCATTGTATGACATTGAAACAAGCACTGAAATTTGAGCACTGAGCACAAATCAATCCTTAAATTACAGAAGGATCAGAGGAAGCTACTTAGATATTTACCTTTAAACTGCTAAGACCCAGTGAGTTGACCAAACAGAGGGAACAATTCCAAGAGAAGATTTTTTTCATAAAAGCACCGCTCCCTTTTTTCAAGAATGTATTGCAAGCCTACAGAAAACCTGAATTCTATCAGAGGACTTCCTATTCCAATTGACAAGTCAGCTTGCAAATTAGCTTTTTTTGGAAAAACAAACCAACAATCATTTGCTTCCTCCACAATCACTTCATCATTGCAATCAAGCAGGTATAGCCAAGTCACCCCCTGGGGTATCACTGGAGATATTGTGGTTCAAGTCCCATTATGGCTGGCCACAGATCCCACAGCCCTGCTGGACGGGGAAGTTGGATAAGAGAAAGCGGGCGCGATGGGTACAGCCTCGGGCCTTCGTAGGGCCCTGCAAGCTGAAACCTCACTCAACTATGACGGCCGCAGAGCAAATCCCAGCCAATCCCGGAACGTCACCGGAACCTTTCGGTTTCCCTTAACTCGCAGCGTCGGTGCGAGTGGACAAGGGGGGAGCCGCGGGCGTCGACAGAAGAACAGAAAATGTCCCCGTTGGGATCCTCGGTTCCAGCCGGGGCCAGACCTCCTGCCGTCGTGATCTCGGGCGGGGCTAATCCGGGATGGATGGATTTGACGCCCCAGCCCGGATGAGCCCGCGGATGAGCGCTCCTCCTCCGCTCCCACGGGACCGGGCGGGCGCAGGCGGCCGATCCCCACCCGAAGCACCGACTCCTCGGAACGGGTGGGGAAAATATCCGACGGCGAGAAGGGAAATCGAAACAGGCGGCGGGCGCTGTGTGAGCAAGCAGGAAGGGGCTCTGGATCCGCGGTTTAAGAAAAGGCAGCAGAAGACAAGGAGCAAAACCGGGGGGAGCGGGGGGGGGGCAGGAGAGGAGGAGGAGGAGGAGGCGCGCGGCCTTGACACGCATCCACTCACTTGCCTTCCCACGAGCGGCGGCTGCAACCCGACCGATCGCCCAGGAGCGGCACTGAAACTGCGGACCAGCCGCCCCACCCTGCGGGCTGTCCTGGCTCAGAGGGCGGGAGAGCCAATGGTCGCCGCGGAAGCCCATCGAAGGGGGAGGGCCCGGAGCAAGCACGTTGCTTTGAGCTCCGGGGCCGAGGATGAAGGCCGGGGGAGGGAGGCCTCTCCCTGGCACGGCTCGCCTGGGATCGGACTCCGGGCGGGCGGGCGGCGTCGTGAACGGCGGGCCCGCGGGCAGCCGGCGCCGCTTGTTGCTTTTTGACCCGGAGGGGAGGGGCCGCCGCCTGCTTCTGGGCAGCCTCTCTTGCCTTCCGGGCACAAGGCGCCGGCAAAGCCCCTTCGAAAGGGTCCGCCCGCGCGCCCTGCAAGGGGAAAGCTGCCGCTTGACAAGACGGTGTGGGTGGCAGGGTCAAGCCTGGCGGAGATTTGATGTGCGTTCTCTGGAAGGGACCTCCCGAGGATGTGCAGAGGGCCTTCTAGGAGAAACCCTGACGACCGGAAATCGGTCGAAGGCAAGATCGACTCGATATTAATGTACTGGAGATTTGACTGAAAGCATGAGAAGATCTATAATGTCATTGCAATTGAAGATGACGAAATGGTAGCACAAAACAAGTTGTAAACCAACCGGCACGCTGTATGTATATTGGTCGGGGACAATGTTCGTGAAAGAGTTGCAATATTTGTTTCCCCCAGATATCATTTCCATATTGTTCATCTCTGCTGTTTTGTTCAATATGAAATTCGGGAAATAATTAGGTTATGAAAATGTGTTCAGCCAGATTTAATGTTTTGACAGAGAAAAATAGACTGAAATCCCATTAACACTTTCTAGTGTGTTTCAACCCGGTGGGACTTCTAATAAACATATGTAAGATTGTGTTGTTAATGTTACAAGTACTTGAAAAGGCATGGAGTGCTCCATGCTTTGCATTCTGTTTGATATTTTTAATATTTAATCTGAGTAAACTGATTCATTTTGTCCTAATTTATAACATGAGATTAAGTGTGCTGTCATTGTGTTGAACCTTGTGATTATGGTGTTTTTAATTTAAGCCATAACAAATATCAAGATGTATTTGTCTTGATGACAAAAAAAAAAAAAAAGATGTTTGAAATGAAATACTTTGAGATTTATTTCTTCAGGCAAGTTAAAAATTATTTACTTATTATTTATCTGATTGCTGCAATTCAAACATCTTTTTGGGGCTGCTCGTGGTTTATCTAATTGTTGAAGGCATGATTTTAGAAACCAGCATGAAAGCCCTTGCTGTGGATACTATCAACTTGAAAGCCAGGCAGGAGCGTAGAAGGAAGGAGCAAAAACATCTGAGAAAGTCCTGATCTGCTTCAGACTATACTGGTGGGATGGTCCCAAATTCTCCCCTCCCCCAGACTATCATCATTGGTATATTAATGCCTTGCCTTGTCAGGTGGCAGACGTGTCTGTTGAGAGGAATGCATGCAAGAATTGTGGTCCCAGCAATAGGAGAATAACAGGGTAGCTGTCTAATAAAAGGGGATTGAGAAGGGTACTCTAAAGCTGTATCTACTTCTGTTCATACAAATGCAGGGATTCCAAAATAATGGTGGTTATTCTTGGGGAAAGACACTGGTTTTATTTCCAGGAGTTGCAAAAAGGGTTTTCAGAACATTGTTTATGTTAGATTGTGCTGGCATCAGTAGAAAGAGTGGGCTTGATGTCTCCTTAGAAGAGCAGTGTGTAGTCAGCACATAGTAAGTGCCTCATGTTAGTATCAGACTCCTGCTGTCAAGGTCATGTTATAATTTATGCTGTTTTTGTAATTCTTATGTATTGTTCCAGAGGGTATGTAACTTTTAGGGCTTGTCTGCATTCCCAGTGATTGCTGTAGTTGTGCATGGCAATAAAAGAGACTTTTAAGCATCTGTCTCCATACTTCCTCATCCCTTACTTAACGTGGGCATTTTCCCACAACAGTTGTATATGAAACAAACTTGGGCTAAGTAGAGATTGAAGGATATAGTTGCATGTCACATCAAGGGGTTGTTTCAATTAAATAGCTGGGATGGGACAGGAGGGGGTCTGTAGTGGTTTAAGCCTCTTCCTGTTTCAGTGAAGTTTATTTTGGAATGGAAGCTGCAATTGTAGAAATTTAATTCTGATTAAATATATTCAAACAGTTTGAATGCTTTATTTAGAAATTGTTTTTATTCACATTATATAAACATTGTAAAATACTAGAGCCCAGTAGGTTGCACTTAGGCCTCATTGTTTTAATTTAATGGAGAAATAAGAATTTTTTAAAAATGTTCATATACTGATTTGGGCTGCTCAAAGGTGCTTCGGACACAATTGCCGGGGATACTGAATGTACATTTTGGCTTGTTTATGTACTTCATAAACTCCTGCTAGTTTCCCCATACCACAACTATCCATCTGCAACAAATACAGAAATGATAGCCCCTCAAAAATATGCCATTTATGCTTGTAAGTTCATAGATAGGTACTGAGTCAGCACCAATTCAATAGATATTGAATGACCACCTGTCAAAAAATCAGATTTCATACTGTATATTTTATATGTAGTTTAAATTATATATACATCAGGTAAAAACTCCTTAAAGTGGACTTCATGCTTGGTGAATATAAGGGCACATTCATATTGTTTTCTTGGTGACTACTCAGAAAACATTTGCAATAGTCTTCTAGTTGTAATTTTGTTCCTTCCCGGTCTGTCTGGATTTCCTGATGGTGTCCCATCCAAATAGCAATCACCCAAGACTTTGTTTCATTTTGGGATTTTTATTTAGATTAGCCAAACTCAATAAATCAGCAATTTACTAATTTTTAAGCTGGGAAACCACATGCATAGCATATGATAAAAAGCACAGTATTTTGTATTATATTTGTTTGGTACGAGGATGCACAGGTAATCCTTGAGTTATGACTGCAATTAGGCCTGCCCATTATGATCATAAGCAGGATAGACATAAATTGGGTCACCTATATGACTAACCTGATTTTATGAACTTTTTAATGGCAGCCATTAATTGAATGCCATGGTCATAAAACAACCCCATTGTTCGTGATGGGCCACATTTGCTGAAAACAAGAAGTAAATGCCAGGTTTTGGCAAACAATCATAAAAAGAGGTCATATAACTGTGGGATGCTGCAAATGGTTGTAAAGGTCAGCCTGTTGAACTGTGGTCATGCGACCACAGGGAAAGGTGTTGGAACTTTGAATCTGAATCACAAATATCCCCAGGCAGGTCCATCATAACTTTAAATGGTTGCTAAATAGCCCGTTGTAAGCTGAGAATTATGGTCCCTGCATGGTTATGCTAGATCTTCTGTTTTGTTTGTCACTTTTGGAAACTGAGGACTGCACTGCCACCTTGTAACCATCCACCAAAGAAACCCTGTTTAATCATGGCATCCACCGCAGCCTTCTGTTCTCTGCTCTACCTGGCGTTGCTAACATTTGTGGGCAGTGCTGTGCTCCTTGTTGAGATACATCACCAAAGCTTGCTAAGCCTCACTGTACATGCTTTTCTGGCATTGCTCTTTTCTTTGGCTAGGTGTGGATTCTGAATACCTATGGAACACACCCATACCTTGTGAGCCAGATTGAGCAGTCCTTCTATGACTTTCCTCTCTGGGCCATTGTGGTCAATATTTCCCTGCCATTGGGCATATTTTATCTCATGCATTCAGTGACCAGCCTCTTTGAAATCTACTGCAAGACCTGCTGAGAAGAGCATATCAGCTTGAAGATAATAAATGCCTGATTGCTTCATGAGGATGATACGAAATGTGGATGTGAAGGAAAATAGCTATTATTTCCAAAAGAGTTGCTATTATCTGATCATACCTTGTAAATCAAACACATAATAATTCCTCTCACCTTTACATATATAATCGTATATTACTATCATCAACACCATTGGCATAAAATGGATGGAGATAGATTATCAGTTATATTTTCTGGAGAAATCAAAACTAAACTAATTGACCAAAAATGACTCGGAAACCATTTTTCATAAGTCTGTGTGCTCAATTGGGAAGTCCATATTTAAATTGGTTCAAAGTAAACCAATTGAACAAAATAATAATAATAATATCAGAATTGGTCACCTTTTCTATACAAGAGATTAGAAAGATGTTCAACTACAGACTCTCTCCTCAAAAGCTTGTAGTCTAAGCAGAATTACAAAATATCCCAAGGTATTCCTATGGACAGAAATCATGAGATAAATTGTATGAGGAATTTCTAAAGAAACTAAATTTAAAGCCCCTGTCACACTGAACCAACGGATGCAAAGAGGATGCAAAACGGACAAAAAAGCTTGCCATCCATTGGAAAACGCGATGCATCTGTTGTGTACTCACTGCATACGTGTTTCATACGCTCTATCCGTAAAACATCAGTCTACTGCTATTTCATCCACTCAAAAAGTTTTGAGCTGCACAAAACTTTTTGAGCGGATGAACTTTCCGCCGCGTACGATCTACATCCGCAACACATATGGGCAAGAAATGTTCTACGTCCGTTGTCATCCGTTACACGTCCGATGTATCCTCTCGGCATCCTCTGGCCATCCGGGCAACTCACATCCGCTCCAGTGGAAAGCGGAAAGAGGGAGGAACTGAAAGGTACACGGAACGTCCACACAGCGTTAGTAGCACGGACATAGAAAGGATGTAAGCGGATGCATCTCATATAGAAAGCATTAAAACAGACAAAACGTTTGTATATGGGATGTATCTCAGATATTTAGGATGTCTGGAGGATGCCTAAAGTATGTGGAAGGACACCTCATGGAAAACTGACATTTCCTATAAAAGGGGGGAGGAAATCATCTGGATCTTACTATCAGTCCAGCAGCCCTGGTGTGCAGACCTCTTCAGCCTTGCTCTTGCTCTTCCACATCATCCATTGATCTCCACCATGGATCATCGCACACTCCTTTTGGTAGCCGCCATCATTCAACACCAGAACCAAGCCCTCTTCAGACTGTTTCACCTTTTCTACACAAAGAGAAGAAGGAGACGTCCAAGAACTGTCTGGGTCTGATGATGGATCAGGAGAAGAGCGGAGTTTGGACTGTATGACAAGCTGATGGTGGAGCTGAGAAATGAAGATACTCGTGCATTCCAGCACTTCATGAGGATGCCACCAGCCATGTTTGACGAAGTTGTGGAGCATCTGAGACCCAGGTTGACCAAGGCAAACACCAACTTCCATCCCAGCCTGGACCCTGGACTGAAGGTGGCACTGACTCTGCACCACCTGGCCTCTGGGACCACGTACAGAAACATGCAGTACACCTGGAGGGTGCCACCCAACACCATCAGCACTGTGGTCAGAGAAGTGGTGCAGGCCATCATCGAAGAATACGTGGAGGAGCTCCTCCAGTGCCCCACCACTGAAGAAGGCTGGAGGAAAGTTGCAGAGCAGTGGTATCAGAGGTGGAACTTTCCCCACACCGTTGGAGCCATAGATGGGAAGCACATGGCCTGCAAAGCTCCACCCAACTCAGGGTCCACTTATTTCAACTACAAGGGCTTCTTCAGCATCATCCTCTTTGCCATGATTGATGCTGACTGCAAGTTCATGTGCATCAATGCTTCAGGCAATGGGTCAGCTTCAGATGCCCAGATATACAATGCCAGTGACCTCAAGGGTGGGCTGGAACGCAACCTCATCATGGGTTTCCCAGATCCAGACCCCCTACCCAATGACACACAAGATATGCCCTACTTCATCGTGAGTGATGACGCCTTCTCCCTCAGAACCTACCTCATGAAGCCCTACAGTTCAAGATACCTCACCCATGAAGAGAGGATCTTCAACTGCAGGCAGTCCAGGGCAAGATGGGTGGTGGAGAACGCCTTTGGCATCCTGGCCAACAGGTTCCAGGTACTTCTCACCACCATGCATCTCCCACAGACCGTGAGGAGCATCATGGAAGCTTGCTGCATCCTGCACAATCTCATGCGCACCCGCTACCCAGTCTTGCAGAACAGGCTTGTAGACCATCAACAAGGCAATGGGGACATGGAGCCTGGTGAATGGAGGCAAGGACTAAACCTGATAGACGCTGTGGATGTGCAAGGCCTCAACAGAGCTTCACGTGGAGGGAAGAAGCAGCACAACCTCCTGAGACACTGGTGCAACTCCCCAGCTGGAGCAGTAGAGTGGCAAAACAGGATGGTAGATGCTTAATGGATGCTTCCTTGAGCCTGTCTCATCACACTGATGAGATTGTGCCATGTATGTTGAGTGGCCTTACAATGAATAGTGCATTAATGAAGAGTTTTGTTTATGTTGAAATGTGTGGATCAATGATTAAATTGTTATTGATAATAAAGGGCCATATGTGTGGCAGCTGGGAGGGTGGACCATACAGTCCCACTATGCTTGCACTGGAAGTTTATCTATCCCACAGCTATCCTTACCAATCCCACAGCTATCCTTACCCATCCCACAGCTATCCTTACCCATCCCACAGCTATCCTTACCCATCCCACAGCTATCCTTACTCATCCCACAGCTATCCATCCCACAGCTATCCTTACCAATCCCACAGCTATCCATCCCACAGCTATCCTTATCCATCCCACAAGCATGCAAAGGCTTAACCCTTTTTTCAAAGTTTTCCCCAACACTTTATTAAGTAAAAAAAATGAACCAAGTGTGTGAAGCAAAGATAACCTTTATTAAGAACAAACTGTATGACTTTATTAAAAAGCAAAATGACCCAAGTAAAGTGTCTTTAAGCAAAGATAAGGTGAGCAGGTAACAACTCAGTCTCTGGCACTCTTTTCAGTCACTCTGAGGCGTGCCCATGGTCTCAGATGTAAAGGGGCCAGGGACTGTGGAGGTGGCTGTTGCTGGAGTGCTGGTCTGAGGCGCCATTGGAGTGCCTGGCCCCAAGAGTACAACAGGAGATAGTGTGTGCAGGAAGATCTCAGAGAGCTGACTCAGTCCTGTGAAGTTGAGAGGCACTTCCTCAAGGACCTGGGATGTGAGGCCCAACACTGATGACAGATGTTCTGAGAAAGGGCTTGGCTGTGGGGTGGAGGAAGGAGGAGTGGGGCTGTCTGCTCTACATCTGGGTCAGCTGAGGCATCTGTAGCGTCTGTGGCATCCAAGGAACCTGGGTCTGGACTGGGAAGGGCTTCCTCTGCTGTGGGAAGTCCTGGTAGTGGTAGGCTTGGTAGGCGAGGGGCTGCTGAAATCCGTGGAAGGGCTGTGACATCGGCTGGGGTGGAGGAGCAGACCTGGAGTGGGTAGCAGCAGGTTCAACTGGGCCTGGAGGGTGGTGCAGAAGAGCTGTGATCCTCTCCTTCATTGCCTGGTACTGGGCCTCGGGCATGTCCATGAGGGTCTGGCTCACGTACGTGATGAAGGGCTTGCGGTTGGAGGATGGTATGTCGAAGTGGACCAGCTGGGAGAGGAGATCTGTGCTGGCTTTTATTGTGTCCCTGATCTCCAAGAGGACAGTGTGGCTCTCTCCCTCCGATCTGCCTCTCTGCCTGCTTTCTGTGGAGGTGGAGCTGGGGGTGGGTGTGGGTTGGTCTCTGGTGGCTGCCTCTTCTTGTTCCATTTGAGACAGGGGATCCTCCACGTCCTCCAGTACGGGGAGTGCAGCTGTGTGGGGGGGTCTCTGTCGTGGGGCTCTCCAAAGACACCTGCCTGGACATGGTAGTTGTCTCCTGGCTGGAAAAGGAGTGGCTCTCTGTGGGCTGTCTGAGGGAGAGGGTTGACAAAGGGGCTGCTCCTCGGTGGCGGATCTCACCCTCCAGGAAGCTGCACCTGGCCATCACATAGGTCTCCCGGTCAGTTAGCTTGACAGCGGCCTGCCTGGATCTCTTCAGGTGCAGCTTGCCATACCAGGTGTGCATATGCTTCCACCACCCCAGGAGGACATCTGAAGTGTAGCCCAGGCTCTCCGCCTTCTGTCTCCACGCTGCCTGCTTCAGTTTGGTGTCCCGATAGAGCCTGTGGCCCTTCCTCCACAGGTACTCGTTCTCCCTCAGCCATTCCAGCACCTCCTCCTCATGGTCCTCGGAAATGGAGTACTGTTTCCTCTCCCCCTTCTTCTTGTCTTGCTTCTTCCTTGCTCTGGCAGTGGCTTCAGGGCCTTCAGCAGCAGGGCTTTGAGGGCCTTGGGGCTGGTCCACCACAGCAGCAGCAGCAGGAGAAGCAGCAGCAGCAGCAGCAGCAGGAGAAGCACCAGCAGCAGCAGGAGAAGCACCAGCACCAGCAACACCAGGAGCACCACCAGCAGCAGCAGAAGCACCAGCAGCTTCAGAGTCAGCTCCAGGGGGTGGGATGGTGGTTCTGTCCTTCTTGCCAGGGCTGGCAGGAGTAGGCACAGGCTTCCTCTTCTTCCCCATGGTGTTCTCTCAAGATGTCTCTGGCAGCAGGTCTTTCCTCTGAATGGTGACCTGCTTGTGAGCTGCATCCTTTTATGTCCGTGGAGCTTACACAATTCATCCTCCCCACATGCACAGTGAACGCTTTACATCCACTACGCATCCACTATGCATCCCATAGGCGTCCGTGATGCATCCGCGTCATCCACTAGGCATCCGCTACGCATCCATTCCTTCCGCTACACGTCCGCTTCGCTGTTCTCCCCTGGAAGCCCTGCGGATGTGTCATCCGCTTCCATCTGCTTTCATCCGCTAGGCTTCCTACGAACGTCCGCTTTACATCCCCGCTACATCCTCCCCACATCCATTCCTTTCCGTTATGTTCTGCTCTGTTTATGCAAATTTGGGGCACTTTTGAGAGCGGATAACAACGGATGGAAAATTTGCTCATCCGCTGTGTCCTTTTTACATACATTTTGCATCCGTTGGCCAGTGTGACCTAGCCTAAAGGAAGAGTTTGCTCTGGATTGTAAAGTGATTATCTTTCTATTATTAGTCTCTCGTCAGAGTGGTGTCAAAGAAGAGACGGATTGATAAATATTTGGCTGTCAAAGTATAAGGAACAGACTATTCTCTTACAGCTGAGTCTGAAAATTGAGATAACTGAAGCAAGCGGAACTTACAACTATTCAGTTGGCTTCTTAATTTAATGTACTTATTCTATCATTCTCAGTTAAATTCCACCTAATAATTCCACCTTTCCCATTTAATTGCAAGACATCCCCTATGTTCCACCTGATAAAACCATCTTTCCCATTTAGTTGCATATGCTTTGAGGACCTTAATATAGAAGGAACAAAAGGTGTTAATTATTTTAATAAATTTATATGACCAATGTGTCACTCGCTAAAACAATCACATTTTAATCTTTTGTAATTAACCCCTTTGCTAGTGAAAGTATAAATATGATACATAAATCATCAAAGTGTTCAAGACTCATGTAGCACTTCCAGTAAGATTTAATAGCATCTAGCTATTAATAAACAAATCTATTTTCTATATTAAAACATATGCCTCAGTTCAAAAATTTAAAAACATATTTTGATGATTGGTTTCAATTTCTACAGATGTTCAGGCTACTACCTAAGTTCTCCTATTTTTCTCTCTTAAATTCCCAGTCCCACATTTTACTCTCCATTGAGTTGGTTTTGTCTGTGAACTAATGCCATGAGGAAATATTGTGAATAACTGACAGATAATCTAACCTATGAAGGCCTTTGTTCCTAGTTGGACTAATCAATCCATGTGACATAGTGGGAGGTACCTGTTACAAACATTAGATCTGCAGGTATCGGTGTGTGTTTTTCCCAGGTAAGGAAGTTTGCTGAGCAATGTGGAAACAGGTAAGGCATTTTTAAAGAGTTAGATTAGACATTTTAAGGTTTTATCTTTCCTTTCTGTCCCTTACTTATTTTCAAATTCTTTTGTGTTAAGTAAGGATGAACTGTAGTTTTAACAAGACAACAAGTTAAAAAAAGGCTTACCTGAATAAGGTAGAGCATAATTTAATCTTGGATTTAATCTTGGGGTTTAGAAGTTCTGTCCAAGGTCCTGAAAATTCTTGCTCCTCTCAAGCAAAAGAGCAGGAAAGTGTATTCTTGGAAAAATATTTCTAGTGGCCTTGTATTAGATGTAACATGCTCCATATCTCATCTTCTCTCATAGTTGTCTGTAAGTTCCCCATCCTTGTGCTGTGTCTCTAATGGAAGGATGAAATCACTTATTTATTAGGGTCAGGTCACTGAGCAAGCAGGCTGTTTCCAGATAATATGCAAGCAAAGAGGCTGTTGTGGAGGGAGGGGAGGGGAATGGGCCTAGTATATCATTCATGCTGAAGAGCCTGGTAAATCCCTTCTCTCTTTCCTATGTGAGATTACATAGCAGAAGGAAGGGAGAACTCTCCTGGGCCTTAGACATAACAATGCCGACGATTGTGCTGCCTAGAAACAAAAGACATGTCTTATTGAGAGTACAATAAAGCTTGTAATTAATGAAAATAAAATGTTGCACGTTAAGAGCAAAATATTTTGCTGTGATATGTTTACATTCTGGTTCAAGTTCTAAGCAAGTGTTGCTTAATGAATAGATGTTTCAGAGATTGTAACAGAGCCCCCATATTATCAAACAGAAGTGCTGAACAAATTTTAAATTCAAATCCAGCTTGATGTCCAGCTATGAAATAATCTTTCAGTGTAACTTAAAGTGAAATTTTGATCAGGCTCTCAGTGTTTACTGCCGAATATCTATTTGTCTCTACCTGCACTTCACATTACCTGCACTTCACATCTTCCTGTTTTGATAATTGGTCTATGCCTGCCACTAGATATGTAAAAAATGCCTGTTTTAGTTATTCCTACTCATTTAATTTATAATAAGATAGTGAACAAAGTGGCACATGTTTAAGTATAAGAAAGTATAAGCATACAAACAAAAATTCATTTTTAATTTCTATAATTTCATAAATCTTATCATATTGTTTTCTTTGCCTTATTTTTATTTTTGTCAGTATTGCAAATTGAAATGCTATGGTTCTGAGGTTTAGCTGGATAATAGCAATAGATTCTTATGCAATTCAGTAAAAGATTTTGAAATATATTCCTGATTTCTAATCTATGATTACTTTCTGAAAAAAATATCAGAATAAATTTTAAAAGAATTGTTTTTCTTTTCAAACATTTAAATTTGCACTGATCTCAATCACTTATTATAGAAATGTCAAGGTAGTCTGATGTAATCATGAACAAACAAAATAATTTCAGTCTAGTTCTGGTCTCAATATGAATATGGAACAATGGAAGCTCACCAGATTTACTTGAAATTTCCAAGCCATACATCTAATGCAACTTTAATAAAGTAAACAAGTATATACTAGACTTTCATTTCCCACCCTGAGAGATGTGTATGTGCTGCAACTTTTGGAATCTTGGATAATTCCCACCAAACACATTTGGAGAATACCAGATTCTGTAAAGTTGCTTTCCGTTTAACCTCTCTATCAGACTGATTTGGAAAGGAAAGAATCTGACCCCATCTTCCTTTCAGTTTTAAATTTAACTATTTTTTCTAAATCAGCTTTATTCATTTTGAAATTGTTCATTCATCATGTTGATTCCCAGTAATATGTCTGCTTCTAGGAGTATAAAATGATGCATCCACCACATTACTTCAAGGAGCAAACAATCTAGGAATGCTGAATATGCATTAGATTTTTCTTTACTTTATGGTAACTGCTTTGCACATAACAGTCAGCTGAGGGCTACTGAACTGGGTCTGCAAAACCAGTTCGGCCTTCTATCTATATCATCTACCATGTGGATTTTTTACAGCAGATCTGATAGCTCTGTATAATCTGATGAATGTATCAATCTATTTTCTGGATTTGGACAATATTTCATACAAGGAATCAAATTCATTGAGTTTCTACAACATGCTAAGTCAAGAAATCAAACTAAAACTAAGTATAAAATAACAAAGTTTATATCTTGTAGAACTGCTGGGACTTTTTAACTGTTTTAACCGGAACTATTTAACTCATTGAGTGAATACAGCCATTGTGTCTTACTTCCTAAGTCATATTCAGTAGTTTAATATTTGACTCACACATTTTAATTCTTAAAGATTTTCTCAACACTGAAAATGACAAAAAGCTTTATTCTCTCCTAAAGTTTAAAAAAGATGAAGGATGGCTTTGTCAACAAGGCTTCCAAAATGGCATAAAATGGAGTGAAGCTATTGTAGCCTAGAAACTAAGATTTATTTTTCTGTTTCCAAACAATGTAATCGTATATCCTCAAAATTCATATCCAACATGGTTCAGTGTAATTTCTTCCAAGTTCTCCTTGTAGATAGGTTTCCAATCTTAATCTGAGATTTTTTAATTACAGCAGTATATAAATGTTTGTGAGTGTATGCATATATGTTATATATATGCAATTGTTTAATTACATATTTGTTGTTAATATAGCACAACTGTATGGAAGTAAGAGCAATGCACAGATCAAGCCCTCTGAGAAGCAAGGTGTTTTATCTAGACCCTCCATTTTAAATATATGAACAGTTTTCTATATTTTTTTGTATTTGTATTTCTGTACAATTTTCATCAGCAAAATGAACTTTCACGCTCAATAGCAAGGTGCATTGGAATATGCTCAACAACTTTTTTTCTCTGAAGAAAACAACCAAAGGGGCCAAAATCTGACTCTGTCACCCTTCGTGAGGAAAACAGACTCTAAACAAGGTGTGCTTCTCCAAAAGATCTGTAGAATCAGATGGCTTGAAGGTCTCACCAGGAGCAACCAAAGTCTGATCTTGCCATGGCTAATATTTCTGATTCCTTCCCGGAAGAGTTTTTTTATCCTGCTCATTCTCAGGACTCCAGCAGTGACATCAGCACAGCTAACCTCCTCTTGCTGAGCAGGCAGAATCGTCTTATGAATGGGAATAATCAAAACTTCCACCCATCATCACCTATGGGAAGAGTTATTCTTATTAACACACCACTAGAAGGTACTTTTGGGGTGAACAGGGGAGACCACACCACATAGATGACATTTCTCATATCTGAAGCTCTGATTTCTGATGTAGTTTAATGAATGTTCACCAAGGATGAAAATCCAGTTTGCTAATATTATTAGCAGTTTGTCTACAATTTTAGTATCCTTTTGAATGAATGAATGAATGAATGAATGAATGAATGAATGAATGAATGA
>BLBF01000053.1:14358491-14371248 GCA_015471245.1 Laticauda colubrina
ATAAAATAAAATAAAATAAAATAAAATAAAATAAAATAAAATAAAATGGATGGATAAACCTGGTAGGAAAGATTTCCTTCACATGTCTGGATTGGCAGTGCAGCCATAAGCCTTTTGCCTACATGAGACAAATAAATAAACAGTGTCCATCTCCTTCTCTCTGTCAGTCAAATTAACATCAAATCTTTCTTCAACAGTTTCACAGCACAAGTAAAGGAGGAGATTGCAGTATATGAGGCACACAACTCCCTTCCCTTTTAACACTTTGCCCTTCGGGATTTGTATCTACTGCATTTCCCTCCTTCATCTTTGAAAAATGGGAACATGCTTCTTCTTTTTTTTTTTCCTGCAATTGTGATTCCCTTTAGGATAAACAATTGTAATATCAAGCCAAGTCTATATAGAATGGTGATCAAAGACAGGAAAAGTTAAATATCAATTATTCAACCACTGCCATAGTTGGAACTTGCAGGGCCTTAGTACTGGATCTACGTAATATTGAATGGGAGGCATCTATAAGCACATTTGAAATGCTTAATGTTCTTTTTTTCTCTGTGTCTACAGTGAGATCACCTGCCCTCCGCCCAGCACAGCATGAAACACCTCCAAAGAGGCATCTTATCACTCCAGTGCCTGGTGAGTTTTTCTGTTACTTCCTTTATATCTTCCTGTCCTTCAAGCCGGTTAACCTATAATTGTAACACAAGAGTTTGAATTCTAGATTTGAAGAAAATTATGCAGATGTAATGTATGCCTACAACTTTAAATGTGCACACTTCATCTCAGATGCTGTATTTGTATGTATGCAGGATAATACACTGCTCAAAAAATAAAGCAAACACAAAAATAAGACATCCTAGATCTGAATGAATGAAATATTCTTATTAAATACTTTGTTCATGACATAGTTGAATGTGTTGACAACAAAATCACACAAAAATTATCAATGGAAATCAAATTTAGCAACCCATGGAGGTCTGGATTTGGAGTTACACTCAAAATTAAAGTGGAAAAAAACACTACAGGCTGATCCAACTTTGATGTAATGTCCTTAAAACAAGTCAAAATGAGGCTCAGTGGTGTGTGTAGCCTCCAGGTGCCTGTATGACCTCCCTACAACGCCTGCATGCTCCTGATGAGGTGGCGAATGGTCTCCTGAGGGATCTCCTTCCATACCTGGACTAAAGCATCCCCCAACTCCTGGACAGTCTATGGTACAACGTGGCGTTGGTGGATGGAGCGAGACATGATGTCCCAGATGTGCTCAATTGGACTCAGGTCTGGGGAACGGGCGGGGCAGTCCAAAGCATCGATGCCTTCGTCTTGCAGGAACTGCTGACACACTCCAGCCACATGAGGTCTAGACTGTCATGCATTAGGAGGAGCCCAGGGCCAACCGCACCAGCATATGGTCTCACAAGGGGTCTGAGGATTTCATCTCAGTACCTAATGGCAGTCAGGCTACCTCTGGCGAGCACATAGAGGGCTGTGCGGCCCCCTAAAGAAATGCCATCCCACACTGTTACTGATCCACTGCCAAACTGGTCATGCTGGAGGATGTTGCAGGCAGCAGAACGTTCTCCATGGTATCTCCAGACCCTGTCATGTCTGTCACATGTGGTCAGTGTGAACCTGCTTTCATCTGTGAAGAGCACAGGGTGCCATTGGCGAATTTGCCAATCTTGGTGTTCTCTGGCAAATGCCAAACGTCCATTTGAGCAGCCACATGCACATTTGTGACCCGCTGGAGGTCATTGTGCAGGGGCTCTGTCAGTGCTCCTCCTGTCCCTCCTTGCACAAAGGCAGAGGTAGCGGTCCTGATGCTGGGTTGTTGCCCTCCTACGGCCTCCTCCACGTCTCCTGATGTACTGGCCTGTCTCCTGGTAGCGCCTCCATGCTCTGGACACTACGCTGACAGACACAGCAAACCTTCTTGCCACAGCTTGCATTGATGTGCCATCCTGGATGAGCTGCACTATCTGAGCCACTTGTGTGAATTGTAGACTCCGTCTCATGCTACCACTAGAGTGAAAGCACTGCCAGCATTCAAAAGTGACCAAACCATCAGTCAGGAAGCACAGGAACTGGGAAGTGGTCTGTGGTTACCACCGGCAGAACCACTCCTTTATTTGGGGATGTCTTGCTAACTGCCTCTGCTTTCCACCTGTTGTCTGTTCTATTTGCACAACAGCATCTGAAATTGATTGTCAATCAGTGTTGCTACCTAAGTGGACAGTTTGATTTCACAGAAGTGTGATTGACTTGGAGTTACATTGTGTTGTTTAAGTGTTCCCTTTATTGTTTTGAGCAGTTTATTTTTAATAACTGATTTATAAAATAAAAAAATGGGAGATCTGACCAACGTGATTATGCCACTTAAAAATAATTCAAAGAACAATTAATTTGATAGAAATACTGTTGAATTGAAATACTTTTGGCAATATTGGGTATAAGCTAGCAGTACTACCTACCAAATAAGTTACGAGGGAGGTGATCTGAATTTGATTAGTTCGGGGAGAACTAACTCTCTCTCTCTCTCTCTCTCTCTCTCTCTCTCTCTCTCTCTCTCTCACACACACACACACACACACACACACACACACACGATAACATGCTTATATGTCCAATACCTGTAGCCAAATTTTCACTCCAAGACTTACACAACAGAAGCACTCATTTCAAGCAGCAGATACTGGACAAGTTCCCCTCTGTAATTTTCATAATATTGAGAGAAAAAGTAAATGATAATTATCTTATCTTGTGAATCTGGTTACAGATTTCAGGGGTAGTTTTCTTCTGAAACCAGTGATGACCAATAAGGCAAATGGGGAGGAAGAACACAAGGAGATACTGAAGGATGCCATGGAAAGGCTGCAGCTCTCTCCCAGACGTGGACAGACTCAACCTCAAAACTATACTCCTCTTGCTGATGTGCCAGTGGATTCCTATATTCCCAACAGGGTTTTTTCCTCAGTGAGCAGTGGCAAAGAACCCCATTGGAGTCTAACTAAGCCTACAAAATCCTTAATGAGCTCCCTACACACTGTATCCTCTCAGGTACAATCCCTGCAGCATGGAGATGGACAACCTTCTTCAAAATCGAGCCATAGACAGGCTGTAGCATGGGGACCACACAGGGAAATCATGCCTGCCAGTGATACCCTCTATTCTGTTATTAATCGACCACGGAGAGCTAGGCCCCTGCTCTCACAGCTCTTCAAGGAAACCTCAGCTACTGGCCAGGTAATGCAAGAAGAAATGGGAGATGAGATCCCAGTGAACCTGCTCCAAAATGGCCCCAATGACAAGGAAGCAGAGGAATATGAACTGGTGACTGTCAGCCTCTCCAAGAACAAGCAATCTCTGGGTAAGAAGAACTCTCTAAATTGAAATGGAGAGAAACAGACCTATTGCTAGGCAGAGTGACGAGCCTCAGCAAATCATACTTGGTGTCATGAATGGGTAGCAAATTGTGAGCTATTACACTGGTAACAATTGCATTTGTTTTTACTTTTCAGGGACTTCTTTGCTTTTCTGCCTCATGTGCCAAAATAACTTGAGCAGTACTTCTTTAGTTGTCAAAGATGGATTATGGGGGAAAATGAACAGGGAAGAAAAGGAAAGAATGAAAGTAGAGTGAAAGTAAAACAGTTTCAGGGAGAGAAAGTGTGACTCTTCTGATGAGAAAGTATGAGAAGATAATCTCCTAATACAAACACATGGGAAGTGGATGTAAGGAAAAGCAATGTGGAGATTGCTGGGACAAAGTGTAAAAAAGTTTACAAAATGATAACAGAGGCATGTGGAATTTTGTATAAGGAATACTCGGCAGCCTCGTAACCCCATTGAGCCATCCTGTGAGAAAAATGAAGTGCAGTAACCAGAAGAAACATTAAATATTATTTTACTCTAATACTGGATGGCATCATGATCATGTAAGACGTGTGTATGTCATAAATATAAAAATATAAAAATAAATCAATAGAAAAATAATTGTTGTGCAAATTAACTTTAATAATAAATCCATATTTATTTACCTAATCAGATAAACAGAATAACTAGGGGTGAGGGATGGGACAGTGGGATTGTGCAATGCTTATAAAGAGAAAAAGATAGTAAGAATGTAATCAAAGAGAGCAAGTAATGCTTAAGACGAAACAAAATAGTGCAGGGAGTCCCCAATCTCTGGGCTTTGTTCAGTTTGAAACTGGGCTACACAAGAGGCAAGTGAACACACAAAGCACACACAGCTCCATTTGCACAAGTGGCAGGTGCTCATGCAGGAAGCTCCCATTTATGTGAGCAGCAGGTGCTAACATGTGAAGCTCCATTTGTGTAAGTAGAGGGCTTGCACACCTGCCACTTGCAAATGGAGTTGCATGCATAAGTACATGCATCTGCTGCTTGTGTGGAACCCTCCCCCACACCCACACCCACCAGTTCACAAAACCAGAAAACTTAGAGACCCCTGAACTAGAGAGCATGTAAAGCTATTTTGCCTGAACTTTTCAAAAACCTTCAGAATCGGCTGAAAATGAATGAATAGAATTACGAATAAAAGTGATAAAATGATTGGGATAGAAGTTGGTACTGGGAATGCTAGAAGATTCATTTTGGAGACTGTGAATTATTTTAGAGTATGGGATTGGGATATGCTGAAGAATGCAATTGAAATAAATACTATAAAGGTTGGTCTTTAAAAAGTGACAAGTAATATCGTAAATATAGGGAGCATGTTTAAAAAAATTGTAAGGCTGCAGATGTTAGCAGGATAATGTCAAAATACGGATGGGGCGTGGTTATAGAAAGTCTGTGTGGTTTGTTTAATATATATTTGAAGCTTGCATCCAAGTAAGAGGAATGCTGTTCCCTTATAGAAAGCAAAGTGTTAAAAAATGAATGTAAAAATGATACCAGGATTACTTTTTTTAAAGTATATCTGGGGAGAATTGATAGAATTCTACTCAAAAGAGTTTGAAAGGTAACAATTAAATGTGTGTTAGGCAAGGGGTGTGCAGGCCAGATTTATGGTCTTCAGCCATTGACTGGAAAATATATGCATGAAATAATACATATATTAGTATTAGAAAATATAATATGAGGTATTATTGCATAATAAGAATGTTTTGATAATGTCTTTAGTTATGAAAGGGAAGGAAGGAATGGAATTGAACAATGACTGTGGACAGTGGTGAATGCATTATGATAGAAATAAAATAAAGTAAATGTGAACCTTTCTGTGCAGACATGATGTTTTATGGATTGATAATCCAAAAGATTTGCAGAAAATTACAGTATGAAGCAATGAGTACTATAAAACTGAAAATGAATGTATCACAGATCAGCTAGTCTAAAACGAACAATTGCAACAATATGCACAAAGATGAAAAATTAGAATAAGTAGATAAAGTATGATGATGTGTACTGTATGTAAGGGTGCTTGGGCCTATTTGTAGAAGTAAAGAGTTGAGCATTTCAGAAAAAAAAAACCCTGGAACACAGTGAGTATGGGTTACTGAATAAGTGTGATAAACAAGGGTTGGGCCAAAAATGAATGGGTGACTTAATGATTGTGGACTTAATACAACAATGAGACTTGAGTATAAAAGAACTTTGAGTTGGTCTTATAAAGGGAATGAATGAGGATTGATTTAGGAAAAATGTATAATGAGTGAATAAGATGAGAGCAACTAGAAGATTGAAGAAGCATAATTGGATGGAGTTTATGAGGTCATGAAAAAGAAAGAGGTTGTAAACTGTGTATAGAATATAGTAAAAGTAAATTTATCAGAGTAAAAGGTTATGGAGAAATATACTAAATGGCGTAGTGTCAATTAGATTGCACTTGTCAAACCGGTTGGAAGAAATTAGATTGCTGATTAGTACAGAACCCTTTAAATTACACATTACTCTGACCTTGACAGCTGTCTCATAAGGAAACAGAGTCTGACCTGAATAGGACTTGTTTGAGAGACTATCAGGAAATCCCAGATCAGAGTATGTTAAAAAAACATCCTGGAAGAAGAGAGTGACAAACTATTTCCATATTGTTACAAAATATATATATATATATGCAGGCTTGTTGGTGAAGTCATGAGCAGCCAAGTTTGGTGTGCAAGGTGCTTTCTTTTAAGACTGGTGTAATTGTATTTTTAAGATGGATTTGCGCAAGCTCAAACATGGCACCATTTCCTAAATACTAACAGCACTGTCTTGTTTTCCAGGCATCAGCATTTCAGGAGGAATAGAATCCAGACTGCAGCCAATGGTGAAGATTGAGAAGATATTTCCTGGGGGAGCAGCATCCCTGAGTGGAGAACTGGAGGTAGCTAAAGCAGTAGGGAGGGGGAAATGGGGATCTCTCATTGTTACTAGATGGAAAAATAGGAGGTCCAGATGCCCCTTGTTTGTTTCTTCAGCAACTTAATCAAATGCTCCAAGACCATGATCAACATCCCATTGCAACAGCTATTCATTTTATATAGGACTTAAACCCATCACTCAGGTTTAAATCTTGCACATGATTTAGTAATTATATTTTTAATCACCTGCTTGTGAACTAACAGTAATAGACTTGAGTTTCTCCAAGTGTTGCATAGTTCATTTCCTTTCAAAATAATTTTAATCATTAAATGAATAATAGTATTATGCAATAATTAAGAAAAGAAACTCTGTTTCTGAAGCAATTAATTTCTGAGGGATCAATTTAGTAGAGTTTAGAGCAGGAGTGTCAAACTCGCGGTTTCACAGCAGTATCACATGGCGTATCAGGACTTTCTTCCCCTTTGCTAAATGGGGCGTGGGCATGGACAGCACGTGTCGCACTTGGCATGTGGGCCATGAGTTTGACAACCCTGGTTTAAAGTGACTCTACAACTTGCCATCTTTAATTTGCCATTCAGTCTGAGATAATTTCCATCCTGTAATCACAACAAATATGGGCTATCTAGACTATCCGAGACCTGAAGAATGAGGATAAAGATGATCACAATATGAGCAAAGCTTTATGCAGATTCAGATCTGAAGGACTAAAGAGGATAATTGACCATCTTCCCTCCTTCTTCTCACCGCATTGAAGACTTTGCCATTCTTTCAGACCACAGCCTGGCCCACTTTGTTCATTTAAACTGATTCCTACCCTACACGAAACAAAGCTCATTGTGCTTTGTAGCTAAAGGCCTAGCAACATACACATCCCATTGTGCCATTCAGGGTCCCTCATAGTTCAAGGCACTGTGCAACATTTCCCAAGGCCTTTGCAATGAAGCAGGGGTTGACAAAGAACCATTGTGGGCTTTGGCTGGCCAGCCCGCCCACCAGGCTGCTCTAATTAGATTTGCCTCTGTTTGGGGGCCTCTTTCCTTTAGGGGTTACAGGTTTGGTATTTGTATTAAAGCTCCAAATGGTCTTAGGTTGCTAGGGCAGAAAAGAATGGGAGTGACTAGTAAAAACACAGGTGAAACCCCTTTGCAGTTCAAAAATTTCACTAGAACCCAGAGTTTCTAACTTATTAACAGGAACAGGCCAATATGGTCATGTAATGCTAGTGTTTTAGAAACTTTACAGGTATCCAGTCTATTCCTGAACCTACTAGTTTCAAGCCTTGCCACCCTTTTTCCAAGCCTCTAGCATCTGTGAGCAGATTCCTCCTTCTGTTCTCAGCAGTACAGAAAATGGCTGGAGGCACTCTTGCTTCAGACTGTAAATGCTTATGCAATTATTCTGTGAATTCAGACCTGCAGCTGAATGGAAACATCAGGGTTTGACTTGATGAAGGCTTGTACCTAATAGGATTTCGCCAATTTCCAAGAATCCTTAACCTTGTTGTCTTTTCTGTTTGCTCCGGAAATAATATATGCATAAAGAAATTTATGGAAATTAAGACTAAGAAAACCCTTAATTTCCTATTCCAAAGGTGCTTTTTTTAAGAGGGCAACTGGTCTTTTTGGTTTTTCTTTTAAGATGTTTCTCTTCTCATCCAGATAAGAGTGAAACATCTGCATGAGAAGCAAGACATCATCAAAGAAAAACCAAAAAGTCCAGTTGCCTCTTGAAAAAACACCTTTGGGACAACCATGACCTGGATGACTGAGAATCTCCATAGACCAGGGATGTGACACATCAGGACCTTTTTCCTTTGCTGAACCGGGTGTGGGCGTGGCAGTGCATTACACATCTGGCCCATGGACCGGGAGTTTGACAGCCCCGCCATTGAACTTTAATTTCCTACTTATTTACCCGCGGTTGAAGTGAGAGTATAGATTAGGAGTTGAGAACAGGTTAGAAGATCCAATTTGGGATCTTAGTGACCCAGCAATGCCAATATATCTTGAGCTAATTTAAGAGTCTGCTGGACCCATTTCTATATCATTGAAATATTTAAAATATTTTTCTGCCATTCAGTTATATTGGGAGGGATTTTTAAAAATCCCTTATGAAAGATGTAGTGTTCCAGTTGGGAATGTGAAACAATCAACAACATTGGAGGGTAATCCATCCATTATGAAAATGACATGTAGAACAGTTATGATCTATGACCTACTTACAATATTGCAGAGACTCAGGATAATGGGGAGCCTTCAAAGGTTTACTGAGAATAAGTGTCCATGTGCAAAAGTTATGTCTCTCTTTGAACTGCTATAGAAATACTAGAAGCTTCAGAAATGCTATCAGTATTATTGAACTATTCACTAATATTAAGAGTTTCAAAATTCCCATGTGCATATCCAATATATACAGATAGTCCTTGGCTTATGACCACCAAGTCCAAAATTTTGGTTGCTAAGCAAGGTGGTTGAGTGAGTTGTACCCCATTTTACAACCCGATTTTTTTTTTACCATAGTTGTTAAACAAATCACTTGCAGTGAATCATGCGGTCATTTAAATGAATTTGGCTTCCCCCATTTACTTTGCTTGTCAGAAACTAACTGGGAAAGTTACAAATGGCAATCACATGACCCCAGGATTGTGCAACTGTCATACATACAAGCCAATTGCCATATGCCTAAATTTTGATCACATGACAGTGAGGATGCTACAAGAGTCATAAGTGTGAAAACTGGTCGTAAGTCACTTTTTCAGTGCTGCTCTAACTTCAAAGTTCACTAAATAAATGGTTGTAAGTCGAGGACTAGCTGTAATTAGTGATGACACATCAAATCTGAAAAGAGTAGAATTGCAATTTGCAGAGCTTTTGCCATTTTTCATTTCTGTCCCATGCTTCTTTTCTTTGTTTTTGCTAGGCTGGCTATGAGCTGGTTGCAATAGAGGGGGAAAGTCTACAGAATGTAACACACCAGCGAGCTGTGGACATAATCCGCCAAGCCTACCGCAACAAAGCTAAGGAGCCCATGGAGATTGTGGTGAAGGTGCCGAAGAAAATCAAGTAAATGTTGCAAATCAAGCAGTCAGTGCTGAAGAATGTAGTCAGCTCAACAATCAGAGCACTGCAATGCGATTGTTAATGAAGAATCTGTTTAACTATACCTGCTTATTGTTCAGAACGATACGGTTCCCGGGAAACCAATTGCTAGCAGAGTTACTAAAGTATCTGCCCCTCAGCAAGCTTTCAGGCTTAATGGAGCAAGCAATAATTTCCCAGTTCTGGAGAGGCCTGCTTGGAACAGGACCAGGCAAATCAAAGATCATATTGCCCAAATCAAGCAACATGTATTGTTCCCAAAACTAGTTAGTTGCAAGTGGACAGCTGTCATTATGAACAATTGTTTTGAAATGAGCTGGCACCTCAGTGAAGGAAATATTGTTTTTGACATTCCAACCCACCCCAGTTGACAATCCTAGATGATAGGGCCGGTTCTAGCTAATTGGAGCCAGAAGGAAAGGACTACAAAGAAAAGACAATATTAATCACTGGAGGGATATTTGTTAATTCAGGTTCAGTAATGGACCATAGCATTAAATTTAATAAATTTACCTACACTCATGCATTTGTAAATGAACCATAAAGTTTGAAAGACAATAATCCAGAATCTCAGATTGTAAATTCAAGACTCTGGATATATTATTCTCACTTGAATCTCCTTAAATCCATTTTTGAGAGAATAACAAACTGGCAGTGATCCCCAAAAGAACCACCCAGGAAAACAAAGAGGTAGTCACTGTTTTGCATCCAGCCTCAAAGCCACTCTCAGTGATTGCAATGATAAAAGTCAGCAAGGAATACAGAATGAAAACAATCAAATTACTGCTTTTGTGGTCTTCTCTAAAAGCCAGATCAAACAGTCAGATCTTCAAGATTGTGTTGGTTATCACCTAATTAAGAAGATTAACTAAAGTATATTGTTATCATTTTCTTACTTCTGATCTAAAGTTACAATTGGAATCAACACTGACTGATTTTCCAGGTCAATCTTTCTCATATGGAGCAATTGTCAGCTATTTACAAAATGCCACCACCAGCCAGAGTGGAAGTTAAAAATGAAATAGTGGTGAAGTTCATTTAGACGCAGTTTTTGTTTAAAGACCCAAGGACAAGAGCACGGATGAGAATTAAGCGTACTCTGTGTTATAAATGTTCGTCTTTGCCTTTGTACATCATTAGGACAATTCCACCCTCTGCTCATCCTTCCACGTTTCACTGTCTCATCCATCAAATTTACCTATGACTTTTTCTTAAAAGAAAACAGACAATTTCTTAGCTTTTTTTTATTTCACACTTTTGTTTTGGTTTGTACAAGAAATTTACACCACCTGGAAAATATACAATTTCAGAAATAAAGTAAAAGAAAAATATACAGTGGTGCTTAAAGTGGGTTAAGCGAGAGGTATAGGTTGCTAATAATTATAGAACTGACACGCACCAAGCTTTTCCTTTGGTCTGATTGTGTTGTATCAACACACCCATTTTGCAAGCTCTCGTAACAGTGGGCAAAAGGGAACAATGTCCAGAACTGAATTCAGATTGCCTCTTCTCTTGGAATGCACAGAATTTTCAGAGTGTAGCTAAATGCCATCATCCTCTTGCAAATAGCCCCAAACTCTAGCTGGGCTACACCCTTCACAAATTTTTCTATCTGTTCATTTTTTGCATGAAGAAAAACAAGAGGACCTGAAGCAAAAGTTACACAAAAGCTTGCAGAAAACAGCTGCTCTCTATTCTAGCAATATGGCAATTCTTCCCGGAATGGCCTAAATAGGATGACAAAACTACAGTATGCTGCACTTGGGCTGCTTCCCAGCCAAAGCACCAATTCTGGGCAGTTTACTTTTTTATAGCCAGAGGAAAAAGGCTAACAAACTCTGACCAAGCTGACCTAGTAAGCATGCCGTGCACTGTCTGGTTTGATTCTCATGGCTTGGAACCAAAATATAAAACCTGCTGTGAGGACCCTTTATTCAACCCATTGATCCAAATCTCTGCAGCCTCTTTAACCCCAAGGAAGTTTGTTTCCTTAGCCTGAAAAGAGGTCTCATGTCTCTTCAGGAAAGAGAGCACTTCAGTCTGTAGTTAACTGGCTATTTTGTCAGCCCAATTCCTTTAGGAATGGCTTTTCTGCAGTCCTCAATTCTGAGTTACCCTGTTTCACTGACCATTTTTCTCTTGAACATACATTGGAAGACAAAGAGAGGACGTCAATTAACAATCTACTAGCCACTACATTTTTCTTTATAGAAGTCTGGGTGGGTCCGCATTACCCTCTGCAAACAGAACTCCTTTTCTTTGAAACGAGCTCCTTGCAGTCGTCACTGGCCTATGAGGGTAGAAAATCAACAGTAGGTCTGGACTGAGTTCCCCACTGAAGTTATTCTATCCAAATGCAATCAGTAAACTTGATTTGAGTACAGATGCATGGACAGCTTTAAAGGAGAGGCAGCTGCACAGACTAGGAACCATACTCTTATATGCAATTAGTCCTGAACAGATTATAAAAGTAGACAAGTAATTACTGTACCCCAACAGGATGGACTGTCCTGCAAAAATTTGTAGGACTTCACAATGATCATGGTTCAGACTAGACCAGATCTTGCAAAAATGATGGGAAGGGAATTTGGATGCCTGGGAAACTGAGCTTCCGGAAATATAGAGGATATTGTAGACGGAAACAAGACTATCAGGGAAATGCAGGAGATTTAAACTCAGCCATCTTTGATCCTCATATAAGCAAGACATGGATGTTGTTGGGCAAACAGGTAGAGGCTGGATGAAGGGGACTGGTGAGAGAGACATATCCAGGCAGTCAGGGTATGAGAAAGACACTCTGAGTAGCATTCCAACCAAGGACAGAAAAGATAAATTAGAGGAAGTAGAGTCACCAGATCCCCTCACAGCAAATAGGTTTGCTATACTTAAGCTTTGTTTTAAAACTCACCCTTCAAGAAGAGGAATGATGGCAGTGATGGCAAAGAAATGGGAACAGAAAGAGTGGAGCCAAAATATTTGGTATAGAGCTGGCTTGAGGGGTTGAGGGGAAGAGATATTCTGGATTTTTTTTAAAAAAATAAAGTAAAATAAGCGCACAAAATCTAGTGACACTGAATTCAACATTTTATCTGCCAAATTTTGATGCCATAATCTAGAGATAGGCTCCTGGGATAACCAAATAGATCCTGAGTCTGTTTTAAGTATCTTTGGCTTTTATAATACACTCTTACACATCATGCCTGTCAAGAAGCAAGTCCCACTGAGTTGAATACTCTTATTCTCAGGTAAGTCTATAATATAGATGCAGCAATATGTTTGGGGGGAAGGGGGGTTAGAAGAGAGAGAGAGAGAGAGAGAGAGAGGGAGAGAGAGAG
>BLBF01000053.1:14371348-14439622 GCA_015471245.1 Laticauda colubrina
AGAGAAAGAGAGAGAGAGAGGGAGGGAGGGAGGGAGGGAGGGAGAGAGAGAGAGAGAGAGAGAGAGAGAGAGAGAGAGAGAGAGAGAGAGAGAGAGAGAGAGAGAGAGAGGAGGTTTCTGTTTCCATAGCACTGGAGTCAATATCCTTTCCCTTTAAAAATAAATGTAGCATAGGGTCTTCCTACAAAGCTATGTGGGAGAAGCCAAAGGACTACATATTTTCCGCAATTCTTTCTTGGCTTTTAAAACTAACAGAATTT
Source organism: Laticauda colubrina (assembly GCA_015471245.1). Lineage (NCBI taxonomy): Eukaryota > Metazoa > Chordata > Lepidosauria > Squamata > Elapidae > Laticauda > Laticauda colubrina. The sequence goes on from BLBF01000053.1 coordinate 14,371,609, forward strand.
AGAATCCTGAGAATCAGTTTTGAACCTAGTACAATTTATTAGTATTTTTGTCCTATAAAAAGAAATAAGCTTGGACTAATGCCCAGATCCCCAATTCTTTGGCCCACATCATCTATTGGCCAAACAATTGCCTACAAAGGTCCTTACCTTCATAACTACAGGATGCATGTGCAAAAAAGGAAATAAATGCAAATGTATTTCATCTGTACAGTTACAGGGTCCATAGTACAGGTTTTGATTGTATGCATTTATTGTGTTTGGCTTTAAAAAAAAGATATACTTCACATAAGAGCAGAAAAGTGGACTAAAAATCCAAGAAAAGCCTTTTATAGGCAAAGCTTCCTCAGCCAGCCTAAAACCGGCATCTAACTGGATTAGCAGCTGATTAGCTGTTGAACAGCCAAATCTCTCTAAATTCAGCAAATGGTGGCTGACCATCCCATTGGGTCATTACATAAAGGTAACAGAGGAGCAGAGTAGAAGCAAAAGTGCTCTACACAATCCTGGCACTCCCATCCGTACTATTCTCATCTCCAACCAGCCCAAAGAGCAAGAGGCAAGTGGTGGTTCCCAAGGTCATTATGGAAAACCAATTAATATTGGGACTTGAAAAGCAGCAGCATTTAACAGCCTCTTCCAAAAGCAAAGGCTATTCCTGCTTCATTTCCAGTGAAATTCTGGAATAAAGGCTGCTGCTGCTTTCAAAGGAAGGATTTGGATTCTCCTTCTCCTACATTGGCCAGAAAATCTTTAACCAGGTCTTCCTATACCTCCTAGAGTTAAAACAAGCTGCCTGGCTTCACAAACTATTCTATTTTTAATAGCCTTTAAACTACTGACTTACTGAGAGTTCATGACCAAGTTTAAGTGACGGAATAAGTTCTATCACTGGTATTTATGACTGGAAAGGTATCTCTTTCCACTACTGAACTGGGGCTCACTGTATTCTCAGTTGCTCAGTCAGACAAAATCCCACAAAAACATACTCCAGCCTGGCCAGTATCCCTTTGTGGCAGTGTGGCCCATTTACTATGGCTTCCACAGACATGTTCAGATCTCAGTAGCTGCAATCTCCTCCAAGCAGATGCCTTCACTTCCATGCAGCTCATATTCATCCATGTCCCGGGCCTCAAGTTCAAGACTGAGATGGCGTAATTGGCACTCTAGGTCGCGATTGTGCCGATACATCTGGATGTAATTATGCTGCAGTTGCTTCTGGTAGCGGATGACCCTGTCCTTCTCACTTTGCCAAGTGATACGCTCAGCCTGGAAAACTTCCCGTTGCTCCTCCCCACGGCGTCGCTCACACAATAGCTCTGTGCGCAGCCGTTCAGTTTGTGCACGCAAACCCTGCAGGGTATCCGCTGCTTGTCGCTGAGCTTTTACCTCATCACATTCAGCCAACAGGGGGCAGAGTTCTCCACTAGTGCTGCGCAAGGCATCTAACTCGTGCTCTAACCGCCCTACCTTCTCACGTAGCAGCTCAGCTTCACTCTTGCGCCTGGCCAATTCATTGGCACATACTTCTAACTCCATTGCCTTGGTACGGGCCATCTCCTGCAAACTCAAGGCCTGTTCTTCACTTGTCTGCAGCTCAGCCCGTGCTTCTCTCAGTTGAGCCCTTAGTAACACTAGCTCATTACCCCGCTGCACGACCTCTGCCTGAGACTCCTTCAACTGTTGCTTCAGTAATGAGATCTCACCTGACTTCTGGCAAACCTGGTGGGAAGGAAAAGAGATATATGATGACAGGGAACATGCCACAATGTTCCATTTCAAGTTCAGCAGAGCTAAGATCTGATTTTCTTATATGAATGATGAGAGCACCTTTCAGTTCAGGAATAATAATAAAAAAAGGCTGAGGCAGATCACAACTCAAAGTTGCCTTCACGTTAGCAGAGAATGAGATTGAAAAGACTTCAAACAACCCAATAATGTCAATGGAATGAACATTCTCCTGTTCTTCTCCACAGCAAACAGGGTAGCAAAATATTTCTTTTCTCATTATTTCCCCTGTTCTTCTGTCCTTCCCCACATTATTTCCAAGACCATGATCAGAATACTATTAAAAATTGTATGTTTTTCTGGCATTCACATTAACCCATCTTATTTAATTACTTTTTTTTTTTTTACAACTTTAGTTCAGGGTAGAGTTGGGATGGAGCTTGAGCATTTACTGGCCCTTCCTTACACCTATATGGAACAGATTTTTTTCCCCTTTTTGCTCTAGGCGAGAAATATCTGCCACTACCTAGGATTGAACTTTCAACCTTCTGATTGGGAGGTCAGTGTCTTCACCACTAGGCCCCCACCCTGCTCATTTAATCACAATTCACTGAGTAAAATACAGTTGGCTAGATCCATATGATACACTGAATTATAAGCCTGAGATAAAAATCTATACAAAATAGAATCATATTTTATGACTTATTATAATGTGTGAATTGTGTGTAAGAGTATGAGAAAGTCTATGGAACTAGCTTTGACCAATTTGCAAAAAAGTTTAAAATGGTGGTTTAGTATAATTCTATGGTGCACCTGGAAAAGTAAATTCAATCTCTCTAACCTGTCATTGTCTGGCTGGAGGGAGGATGAGAATCCCCATTCCTACGTTCAGTTCCATGACTTCAAGAACTACGGAAGAACATCCCTCCCACTTACCTCCCACTTGGTCTCTTCCAAGCGGGGGCCCAACTCGGTGTGTTCCCGCTCAAAGGTGGCACAGCGTTGCTCCAGCAGCTCACGCTCGGCCAGCAGCTGCACAAAATCCTCCTGGAGTTTCTTCTTTTCCTGCTGCAGCTGGTAAATCTGTAGTTGCAACACCTGCTGACTACGCTGAGCCTTTTGGGTCGATTGCTGCAGCTTAGCACTGAAGCCCTGCCGGAGCTCCTCCATCTCCTCTTCACAGCGCCTCTGCTTTTCCTCATATACCTGGAAGGAAGATGGCGGAAACCAATGTTAGAAACTAGCACTGACATATAACCAACTCCTTAGATTCTTAAGTTCACCACAGAATACAGGTCATCCTCAACTTACAACAGTTCATTTAGTGATCCTTTCAAGCTACAACAGCACTGATAAAAGTGACTTTATGACCATTTTTCACACTTATTGCAGCGTTGCAGCGTTCCCATGGTCACATGATCAAAATTTGGATGCTTGACAACTGGTTCATTTTTATGATGGTTGCAGTGTCACGGGATCACGCAATCACCTTTTGCAACCTTCTGACAAACAAAGTCAATGGAGAAGCCAGATTCACTTAAAAACCTTGTTATCAGTTTAACAACTGCAGTGATTCACTTAACAAATGTAGCAAGAAAATCAACAACATAAACTCTGGGCTCAATTGTGGTCGTAAGTTGAGGATTACCTGTAGTCCCTTGGTATCCTGGGCTTTCTATAACTGTGATCTTCCTTCCCAAAAGTTGCCTCAAACAAAGAGGTCAATGTTACTTCTTTTCATACCTGAAGCTCTTTTAAGTTCTAAGGAAGATAGTAAGTTGTGGGCAGCCTGTTAAGGAAGACCTTGGACTATAAATATTAAAGGAGGACATAATTTTACATCTAAGAGTGCCACGGTGGTTATTCAAGACAGGAAGAGAACTAAGTTTGAGAAAGAAATCAAAATAGAGATGAAAATAGTGCAAAAAAACCAACAACAACACCCAACCACCAGCCACATGATCCAGAGAGTGAAATAAATTCTTCATAAAAAAGACAAAATTACAACATTGAGATCTATGTGACCATTTTAAAAATAAAAGCAAGAAGGACAGAGATATATACAATTCTGTATGGTGAAGAAATTGGAAAGGAAAACTGGTTTTACATCTTTTCTAACACCACTCTCTGAGATTAACCAGTGAAGCTGAACAATGGAAGATTCAGGAACCAATATTTATTTGCATAGCACCTAGCTAAACTGAATTTTATTACAAAATGAAGCGATGACAGCTACCAACTGGGATGACTTTAAAAGGGAATTACCCAAATTCACGAAGCACTTCACTATTAGTCATGATGGCAATATGCCACCTCCAAGAACAGAAGCAGCATTCTTTGCACACTGAGTTATTCAGCACATAACAAAGCTATAACACTGACCTCTAGCTGACCAACACTAAAACATAAGATTTTTGACTACGGAACATTTTATATGGCCTAACAGTGGTCTTCTTAACAACAGGTTATTGGCAAGATTTTGTATGTAGGTACATGCAACCATTCTCAGGTCATATTAGATCTCAGCAGAAATACTCCAAAATTACCCACCTATATCATAAAAAATAATAAAATTATAAGATATATTCCAGGAATTATTTATATGGAGGAAAAACCAAAGGAATAAAAGCTGAAGCAGCTAATGATGGAGGAACCAATCACAGTAATGAAAATTACATTATATTAATCCTTACAGAGGATTGTTTGTTTTCCAGCAATATTCCATTCAGTGCTGTAAACACCCACCCTTTTTCTCCACTGAAGCTGCCAAAAAATAAATCTGGTACTTGGCCTACCTGACCCTTAAGGAAGCTTATATTTCCTGCATGCTATTCAATATAATCCAACCAGTTCCAGCCCTAAACCAGCTTCTACATGGAAGTTGCCTACCAGTCACTGATAAGGGCAGCTTTCCTGCAGAAGCAGTTTTTAGAAAATGAACATTCCCTCCCACCCCTGTATATTAGAAAGAGCAATAAGATACCTTCATTCCCATCCCCAACTCACCTGGCAAATGGCCACCTCATTCTCATCCAGACTCTCTCTTAAATGCTGCAGCTCAGCTTCACGCTCCTTCAGCTTCTCTTCAAGTTCATGGACAAGAAGGGCTTCATCCGCGCCATTGTGCATAGGGGACCGCCCCCCACAGGAGCCACTGTCAGAGGAAGGATGCCCACGGCCGCTCAGGGATCCTGTGCTCTTGCTTGAGGATGACCGCCCACTGTCTGAATTTGATGGGCCGGTAAGACCACGTGAACTGCCGCTGCCGTGGCTGTCAAGATTAGCATGGCCTATGGAAATGCTGACTGGCTCTATTTGCTGGCTGCCCCCAGTGCTGTAGGTGGGAAGGCTGGAGAGGGAATTACGTCCAGAGTCTGACATTGTCCCAGAGTGGGAGCTGGTACGGCAGCTCAAAGAACTGAGCTTCTCAGTAGTGCTTACAGCATTGGCACCAAAGAGCTGGGCTAGGCTGGATTGGCTCTCAGAGAGCACCGAAGTCCCAGGACGCAGAACCAAGTGGCTCTGCAGTGGGAGGTTGCGATTCTTGGGCATAACTGGCTTGAAGGCTGTGGGGCGAATTAGCGTCTTTTCTATATTCTGAGAAACAGCAAAAAAGCAGAATTTAATGAAGGAAGGACAAATTAACGAAAACCCTCTCCCCTTAATACGCTTTCAATAAGCCTCAAGCAGAAATGCCTCATTTCATAAGGGAAAAGATGGCTCCTCTTTATCCTCATAGAAGGTTGGTGGAGGTTTGTTTCAGATAGTGCGTCATTTTCTTCATCTGGCTAGGAAGAGTTCCCAGCCTAGGAAGACTATCACAATTGGCCACTTACAGCCAACAGAGATAGAAACAACTCACAACATTCTTTAATCAGTGTGGACTGGATGGCAGATCTTCCTTACTCCAATGTTGCTAGAGAAGCAGATGATAGAAAAAAAACACTCTTATATGTTTTCTCAAAAAGTGAACCACCTGCTTTCATTACAAAATTAAAGTGAAGGAAAAGTTGGCAGGTCCACTGGATGGTAGAAGGAGCATTATGATTTTTTTAACTGTTCAGTTTATATTCATTGTCATATAGATCAGAAATTAGCAAGCTGTAGCCCTCAAAGGGTTTTTTTTTGGGGGGGAGGCAGTCCCCCAAAACATTCAGGATCATGCTACAAAGATTCTTAGAACATATATTGAATAAGAATGACATAGTTTTCCTCCACTACTTTATAGAAGTCAAGTGAAATAAATATGTCTGTCAAAAACTGAACCTATCCATTTCATTTGTGTGGGAAGAACTAAGCCCCAAAAATAATTAAAGAACCCAAAATTCCAACTCTAGCTCTATGGTGAAATCATCTCCCTTGGCTACCAGCAAAAAAAAAAAAATCAAATCAAGCTTAGGTTCTCAGAGCCTAGTCATCAAGATAGCCTGTCTTTGATCTAGAGTAGACTGAAAGATCTAATGGTCATTGCCTCTTCTTACCTTCTCAAGTTTCCCTGAAACAGGGACCAACTTGGGAGGTGGTCCACGGAGGATGCTACTCCGTGGCTTGTCATCCTGCAGGTCTTCTGCATCACTACAGGGGCTGATGGGGGATACAGCTTCAGCCCAGTCTTCTTCATTGCCATAAGCATAGTTGCTCTTCTTGGTAGGGAGTCCATGGCAGAGAAGCTCTTGGGAGCCAGCATTTCCACGCAAGGGAAAAGCACCAAACTCAGAAGTGGCCTTATGGCAAGGCCGGCCTGAAATAAGGCTACTGACACTTCCCATGTCTGCAGGGGATGAGCTGGCACTAGTACACAGTTGGGAAGCGCCTTCAGTGGCAGATTCAATGGAGATAGGCAAGGTCTGCACTGTGGCCATGATGGTCACAGTAGAGCCTTTGCAGGTGATCTTAAAGAAAGAAAATATATATATAAACTGAGGACAGGCACTAAAAACAGATTACTTTGTGTTTTGGCTATTTTCATGAAATGCATAAAAATCTGAATTTCTGTAAATCTGGACTGAGACTTATGTTCTGGGAGGATGGGTTCACATAATAAAAATTATGCCTAAAGAAAATACTTCACACTTGACTGGATCATACAACATATTAACAAATGACCCAACCCTATTTCTTTCTTAGTCTAGTATGCTGTCTGATTCCCAGATACTTTTAAACTATATCAAAGGCAGTTGTTTGGAATTATGTAAGGTATTGATTCTGTTTATGACTTGGGTGATTGGCAAAAATATTTATTTTCTGTTACCTAAGTAATTAAAAGTTTAAAGAGCTATCAAATTGCAAGGGAACATAATATACTAACTGTAGCTGAAGTCAAGATCCTCACTTTTCTTGTCCCATTTCAATGTAATGTATTATTGTCAGTCATATTTAGACGATGATTTTAATGAAAAAAAACCTGGGCAAAAAAATACCAGTAACCGGTGGGTATACAGATTTATTAAAAAACTGTACTGCCAGATGCTAAAATAAATCAGTTGAATAACATTTCTCAATATTATTACTATACTGTAGTCTTCAGTCATAGAAATTTGGTTCTTCAAAGGACAAGAGATTTGAGAAGACCCTTCTTTCACCAATTGCCACTGGACAACTGTAGGCAACGCAACTTCTACCTTCCTTCCCCTTCACACACGCACACACGCATGTACGCACACACGTAGGGAGGGGGAGGGGGAGAGAACACAGGACCCTGACTAACCCTCTCAACATTAATTCAATTTCCCATATATAAAACAGTGCATATCCTTCCTCTGTCCTTGCCACATAAGCATGTGTTTTATGGAAATGAAAATGATATCAGCTGAAGAGATAGGAAAGAGATTCACACTCTTGCTGTGTCTGGAGAGGTGGGGGACAGAACTCAATCTTCTGACTCAGGGTCCAATTCCCAGACCTAGCCTCTGTTAAGGACAACACAAGCCAGGCCTTGGACTCCATAAAGTTGTTTATTGGTTTCCAGCTCCAAGCTCCACCAGACTACAGGTCATTGGAAAGGTCTGTTAAAAAGGCTAAATGGACAAAGATGAAAGAAGCAGCTTTGGGAGAATGGAAAACATCAACAACAAGTGGAAAGCAAAGCAAAGCAAAGAATAAGATAAAGAACAGAAGACTTTGCATTGTTCACATCTCATCCACACAGGAGACATTAGTGATCCATCTATTTGATTCAACTGTTATGCAGAGGCTGGTGTCACTCACAGAAAGCTAGGGGGCCAGTCTAACTACTGCACAATGTTGTTTGCAAAGGGGAACTGGACAACAGAGTGTTATGTATGGAGTGTCCTTAACTTTTGGAGAAAAAGTAGGATAAAAAAAAAATAAACATTCTAAATTAGACTAAACCAAGATTTGGTAATTTATGGTTCAGCACATTATAAGATGTGCCTTTACTGGCATTTTGTGGTCATAAGGGTATCTACAACTCAGTTATAATAGTTATGATAGCCCTAATTAAACCATAATATGGATTACTTATTTGGACGTACCAACTTAGCATACTATGCCAATACAACAACTGTACTTTGTTATATTTTAGCATGTTACATGAATCCAGCCAAAAAACATCAAAGTGCAGATTAAGAGGGCCAGGAAATGATATTAAAGCCTACTTTCCATGGATGGCAATGGTAGGATAGGTTTTTTTCCCCTTCTTCCTTTGATTCAGGCAGACTTGCTAAATAAAGCATCAGATCTTAAGGGACTCTGTTGTATGCAAAATTTCCCATACTCCTCATGCCCTGGAGTTTTTACGCAGATGCTGTTTATATGAAAACTCAATTTTACTGGGATGAGGTGTTTGGGTGGGAGGAGTGGGTGGTTTTTGGGGTTGTTGTTTTTTTTTTTGCTGAAAATGCCTCAAGTCTAATTTCATCTCTATTCAGCGCTTTCCTAAACAGATGCTGTACATGAGTTTCTATGTAAGTGTGTGTACGTGCATGCACAACATCTAAATTGGAAAGATTCGGCATAATTAATCTAATGTTTCATTGCCGACTTCACAATTATTCAGCCACAGTGAAGCTTCTATTCATGCGTCACAGCACATACACACATCTACAACACAAATCATTCAGACACAAAGACCTTTTGCACACATACCCAAGTGGCAGGAATAGAACAAGGTCAACTATCACTTGCACAGCATTTTAAACCTGCTTCTTTCTAGACATCTTGGGAGGAGGGGGCAGGGGTTTCCTCCCTCAGAGTTTTATTTCAAAGGAGCATAATAATGTCACCTACCAAGGGAAATAGCAATAGCCCAAAATATGCTCATCTGGAAAAAAGATCAGCCACTCCTGGTCCTTCAAGCTCTGGGGGTTAATGTGGATGACCTCTACCTACATGGCGATGGTTTATTCCAGCTGCCTCTCCTAAATATAAAGGCTGGTAGAGGTAATTGTAATCATAGATTTATATGCCTCCTAGAAAATATGAGTGTCTGTTGTCCACCTGCTTTGGCACTGTGAAGTGTTTACAAGCATTTTTCCTTCTGCAGTTGTTCAAGTCTCACAGGGATCAAAAGCATTTCCACTTAACCAAAAAAAAAAAAAAAAAAACAATCATGGACCAAAAACGTTACATAAAATGGTTTTTGTAAATCCATCCCAGAACACCACTTGTGCTTTCTGCAAAAGCCTTCTCCCTTCATGTGAAGCGTAGCAGGCACTTTATCCATTCAGGACCTGCAAAATTACTTGTCTGGGGTGATAAATCCGAGGATTCCAGGAGGGTTTTCCATGCTTTGCCAGCAACAAAGGCGAGTAGGGGCGGGAGGGGGAGGGAGTCCAAGTAGCAACAACAGTAGCAGCTCCCCCCCTCCGTTTCTGCCAACTCGGCCTCCGCCTCCCTTTGCTGCTGCCTACAAAACAGATTTCCTTTTTATAACCTGCCCTCTGTGCTGTGCTTTCAGTAGAAGACGCCTGTCTCTCCTGCTCCTGCTGGCAGTTCAGGATCATGAAGTGGAACTAACTCGCATTTATTTTAACCTTAGGCACCAGCCCAGCCCTTGCTCAGTTCCATTTTGGGCAGAGCTGGATGTCACTAGCACTGCAAAAACAACACATCTGGAAAGGGAGGCTGAAGAGGTGAAGAAACGATGACCTCTGATTTAATATTTTGTCTATGCTTCTCTCTCTTTCCTCCCCCAAATGTTTGCTTCTGTCCCATTGTTTGCTCTCTAATGAAAGACAGGCTCCTCCAATAATCCCCAGGGTAAAAGGGCTTAAGAGTTCATTGCAGTTTGACTGGGAGGATTAAAGTGAAAGACTCTTGTTCTTGATTTTAAAGCAAGGAGAAGGACTATCTGTACTTTAGACTGAGGCCGTGATGGCAAACCTATGGCATGCGTGCCAGAAGTGGCACACAGAGCCGTTTCTGTCGGCACACGAGCTGCTGCCCCAGAGCAGGTCCATTGTTCAAGTCTGTGTGCCACCCACTCACCAGCTGATCGTTGGGTAGCTGCCGTGCATGTGCGGGGGGGTTGGGCGCGTACAGGAGATGCACATGCATAAATACACATGGGGGGGCCGCACAGACATGCACAGAAATGCTCATGCGAGGATGGAAAGGTTAGACATCACCGGACTAAGGCAACCATCAATTCTGGAGGGAACAAAAAGTGAACAGTTTGTATTTCTGAGACAGTAATCCTTCCCAAATATGGTTAGAAACTTGATAAGACATGAATACTGGACACAAATTACAGAAGAGAAGGAATAATGGCCACACTGCTACTGATCCTCAAGGAAAAACTAATGTATAATACAGAGTCATGTTACACAAGCCTTAATATCACAAATGCAATGACAATATGTAAAATCAGATTAAATTAGGTCCTGAATGCATCAATGATCCATGATTCCAATAGGGAGTCCCTCTCAATATTGTGAATTATTATTTCTGACCATTCCTAGCCATGTTGACTGGTGCTGCTGGAGTTATAAGAAAAAATAAATTTAAAAACCCCAATTCATTCAATTGTCACTATTTCTCACAGATCAAACACAGGCCAAGTTTTCTTCTTGTACTACAATTATTTGGTTCACCAATCCTATAGACATTTGCTTCATCATTGAGCCTCAGTGGGGCAGTAGTTAAGAGTGCAGTAACTGCAGGCTACTTCTGCTGACTGCCAGCTACTTGCAATTTGGGCGTTCAAATCTCACTAGGCTCAAGGTTGACTCAGCCTTTCATCCTTCTGAAGTGGGTAAAATGAGCACCAGATTGTTGGGGGCAATATGCTGACTCTGTAAACTGCTTAGAGAGGTGCTGTAAAGCACTGTAAAGAAATATATAAGTCTAAGTGCTGTTGCTATTAGCAATTATTTCGATATTATTCCCCTTTTCTGTATGATCTCTCCTTATTCCTTTCTGCCCTTGCCCTCATCCTCACCCACAGCTGTGAGTACATTTCATCTTCTGCTGTTAACTATGCAGAAGATAAAGTGGGCTGTGATCCATCAAAAGCTTATACCATTAACAAACTACTTTGCCCAGTACATGAAATAGGCATATTTTGATATTTCTGCCACCAAAACCCAAGTATAGCTACTCCTCTAGAAACATTAGGAGGGAATCCTCCTGGACTGTAATCTCATACTATCAGGATATTCTGGGCTATAGCTCACATAATTCCTAGCTAGCACAGCCACTTCTTAGGCTAGATCTACAAGTTGCCTGAAGTTGAATAATTCTGTTCTGTTCAGTATTCTTTGTACTCACTGGCAGCAACTTCATGTTTTCCAATTCTACTCATAGATGTACCTGATGATACTAGTTAGTAGACCCAGAATATTAACAGAATAACGAAATAAGGGAGTTGGAAGGCATCTTGGAGGTCTTCGTCCAACTCTCTCCTCAAGCAGGAAACCTCATACCTTTTCAGTCAAATGATTGTCTCTTCTTAAAAACTTCCAATGATGGAACACCTACAATATAGGTTTCAAACTTGCTGTCTCACATTGCTGTCATGCAACATTTCATGACGTTTTTCCCATTCACAGAGCTGGGGTGGGCGTGGCCTGTGTGTGACACATTCAGCCTGCAAGCTCCGGTTTGAGACCCCTGACCTACAACTTAATTGTTAATTAATTGTTCTAACTCTCAAGAAATTTCTCCTTAGTTCTAAATTGGTTCTCTCCTTGATTAGTTTCCACCCACTGCTTCTTGTCCTGCCTTCAGGTACTCTGGAGCAGGAGTCCCCAATCCCCAGGCCCTGGCCCATTAGCCAGCTCTAGCTGGTTCAGAACTGGGCCATGTGAACGGCGAGCACTTGCAAGTGGAGCTTCGCAAGAACCTGCCACTCGCACAAATGGAGCTGGGTGCATGAATAGTGGGGCACTTGCACTCACACACGCAGCTCTACTTGCGTGAGTGGTGGGAACTTACGCTTGTGCAAATGGAGCTGTGCACATGCGTATGGCCAGGCCTGCCACTCACACAGAACTATCCTCCCTTCTCCCCTCTTGCATCAGGCTGCCAAGCCAGAAAGATTGGGACTCTTTCCCAATGGAGAAATAAGTTGACACCCTCTTCTTGTGGCAGCCCCTTAGATATTGGAACACTGCTATCGTGTTATTTTCTTATTTTCCTTATTTTCCTTAAACTAGACATACCCAATTCCAGCAACAGTTCTTTATATGTTTTAGCCTCCAGTCCCCTAATCATCTTTGTTGCTCTTCTCAGCACTCTTTCTAGAGTCTCGACATCTTTTTTACATTTTGGTGACCAAAACTAGATGCAGTATTCCAAGCGTGGCCTTATCAGGGCATTTTAAAGTGGTAGTAACACTTCACTATCAGCACTGACAGAATACCAGCTTCTTCTTTTTAAATTTATTTTTAATGTTTAAAATATTACCAAATAGAGTGAGGCAAAGAGTGGTATTTGTAGGCACATTGGTACTCGAGGCACAACACTAGAGATCTCACAAAAAGACACATGGACACTCAATTTGGACAAAGGGAATACATGAATGGATCAAAGCTTTGAGCTGGTGGAAATAAAGGATCAAATGCAATTTGTCCAGGGTCATGGATGTCTGTAGGTAGAAATGATATCATGTGCATCATGATGTCATCATTCAAATGAGGTGAAGTATATATTATGCATCAATTGCACCTCAAAGTAATTCATGTAAGTCAAATAATCTATGTCATTTGCATAATAACATCATAATGTACATGATATCATGGTGGCTTAAGTTTGAAATCAGTAATGTGAAATCAGAAGAATTCAAAATTGAAAAGTCAGAGGAAACAATCTAGAGTGACCACAAGTGGGGGGGGGGGGAGAGAGGAAGCAAAAAAAAGAGAGAGAACTGCACTTAAATCAGTTAAATTAGACTGCAAAAACTCGGCAGAAGAGTAATTTTTCTGTTCTGGGCATTATCAGAAAGATGTCAACAATAAACAACTGAATTTATGGAGGTGTACGTTTTTACAGAGTAGCAAATTGAGTATTCAGGAGAGAACAGATTTTATCAGTGAGTCTCAACCAAATGAAAGATTCTTACATATTGCAAAACAATCTGTAACTATAAAGTGGGCAGAACTTAAGATCTGAGCAATGAGATAGAAAGCCTGGTGATGTGATCTCTTTTAGAGAGGGACGCCTTCTTTAAAAATATAATTGGGATCATAAGAGATTATCCAATTCTATTATTCAATTTACCAATTGACTTATCACACTTTAAAATAATTCCCTTTGTCTATCACAAATTCATTATTTTTCTAAAGGGAAAAGGGATCTGTAGCAGCTCTAAGATTGACTCATCCAGCTGCAAAGTCCAAGATGGCAGAAAAGGAAGTTGTTTTTATTTGTTATTTTTACTTATTGTCCAGATTTTAGAAGTCCAGAGACTTGCTACATACCAAGCAATGGTGACTGAGAAAGTAGGCCAATGTACTTACCAATCAGCATTAGATAGTGATGGCAAAGTGGCAACTTTATATATGTAGAAACCTTACAGGGAGGTCATCCACAGGAGTTGGAATATAACTTTGTATTTGTAGATAAGGGTCGGCTTGATTCTTTATTGTTTGGTGAATAGGAGGGTACAATTATAACAGAACTGAAGAGAATTATCTTAAAGTCTTCATTTCAATGAACAGAACAAACTGATAATTGATTACGCATCAGTGCACCATTGTGCCTTCTGTCCCTGTCCTCTTGTCCCCATTTATTCGTACCTATTTCCTGTATTCTTACTCATGTTTATACTTATATCTATTGTCTTGTAAGCGATTGAAAAATCAAATAAATAAATAAAATAAAAAATACATACTGAAGAATGACAAGGAGCTAATCTATCTAATCTGAACTAATCAGGACCAAAGTCACTTTCTCACAATTAATTGATTTAATTTTAAAGTACAGTAGTCCTTTACTTATAACAGTTCATTTAGTGACTGTTCAAAGTTACAACAGCACTGAAAAAAAGTGACTTATGTCCCTTTTCACATTTATGACCGTTGCAGCATCCCTGCAGTCATAGGATCAAGTCAGATGTGTGGCAATTGTTACATATTTATGACAGTTGCAGTGTCCTGGGGTCATGTGATCACCTTTTGCAATCCTCTGACAAGCAAAGTCAAGGGGGAGCCAGATTCACTTAACAACTGTGTTGCTAATTTAACAACGGCAGACTGTGGCACTTAACTGTGGCGAGAAAGGTCGTAAAATGGGGCAAAATTCACTGAACAAATGTTTCACTTAGCAACATAAATTTGGGGCTCAATTCTAGTTGTAAGTTTAGGACTACTTGCACACTAGTTATCTTACACTGTACACTTACTTATTTGTGTTATCTTACACTGGTTACACAGAAAAAACACACCATTAAAGCTTAAAAACAGTATGTACTGTCTCAGAAGGGTTTTCTTATGTTCAAATACCAAAGCATCTCACGTCCATGTGACTGGATATGCAGCTTTATAGATTTGAGGTTCTTCATAGGATCAGTACCTAAGAGAGGGGTTCTACTTCCTTACCACAAGAACTACCTTGTGGTAAAATGGGCAGCCAATAAATTTTATAAACAAATAAATGTGACTGGAGAAAAGTTGCATTGAGTGTGCCACATAAGGATTAAGCCATTCAGTCTGGCCAAATAAACAGCTAAATTAAAATCAAACCAACCCCACCCCACCCCCCAAAAAAAGATGATAAAGCAGTTTTCTGCTTTATTATCACTCACAGCAAATTGTTCACTCACACATGAAAATCAAGAAAAAACTTATCAAGTCCTCATCATCATTCATTTGGGATATGCTGAGAACTGAGGAGTAGTTTTGGGGGTGCTGAGATCGGAAACATTGAAATCAAACATGTAACCACTACCTTAGTCCATATATTTTATTCTAAAGGTTGAGAATAGAAACTCAGGTGTACTTAATTCTAATTAGCTTTCCTGATTATATTTGTCATATTGCGACTGCATGTGAGGAACTGGAAAACAGTGAAATCTGCTGCCATCATTCAGGGCAGAGGGCTTGTCCATCTGACCAAGCTTTGTCTACTCTTATCACTAGCAGCTCCCCAGGGTTTCAGACAATGACCTTTCTATCAACCGCTACGTCATCCTTTTAACTAGAAATGTCAGAGAATGAACCTAAGACCTTTTGTGCACAGTAGCCTATCAAGAAGGAAAATGTCTCACACTTAATATGTACACCAATTCGCATACATGTATTCCACATTCATTAATCTGGTACAACCAATAATTTATGTTCTCAGTCTGATGCAGCATAATAACTTTCTAGTTCCTATAAGCATGCTTTGAAAAGGACAGTGCTGCTTTTCCTTTGGTTGTGGCTAAATCCCCTTGGAAAAACAGCTCAGTCACAAACCAGATGGTATAAACAATACGGTCTGAAACTCTAAAATTAGAATAGGCCCTCAGAAAACTACCCAAGGTAGATCACAATCTGATGGCCTGAATGAGTGACCACAGGGGCACCAAATCTTGAAGAGAAGATGAGGATTACATGATTACCTTCGTTAACAATTGCCTACAGTTGGCACAAATCGATTAATCTTACTCAATGGCCTTCAAGGGAGTGAATCAGACTACAGCTCCATCATTCTTAATCAGCATGGCATTAGTTAAGACTGGAATTTTTTTTTAAAGCCACAATTTTTCTCAAAACTTTTTCTACAGCAACTGTTGTATGTAATTAGGAAATACTCAAGAGGCAGTAATAATATAAAAATAATAATATCACAAAAGTAATCCACAAAAGCTGCAGAAGTATAAAAAATGTGAGGCTACCCACAATGACCACATATCAAACTATTGCAAAATCCTTCTGCTATAGAAGCCTAGCCAAAAAACTAAATTTAATTTCATGCATATACATAACTGACATAAACTGATAAAAAATACAGAGATCTTGATGGGCTTTATGGCTACATAATAGTATATTCCCAGCTACAGGAAACAGTAAATATTAATGGTTTTTAAAAGATTCTACCACTGACAAGCATTCTTCCTGTTGTGTTAACTACTGTTTCTAGATTTAAAAGCAAACCCAAATGAAACATGTTATAATAATCTAATTTGGATAAAACTGAATTTACAACTGAGAAAAAAACATTTATTGGTAAATTTCAGAGAAACATTTTCCAACATTTATGTTTTGAAGGAAACATGGCCCCTCCATCTCACACTTGCTACTCCTCCTCATCCAGAGTAGCATCTGTCCCAAAATTAGATCTGTATTGCAAGGGGTTTGACACAGTCTCCTGCTGCTTTCGACCCTGTTTGATGTCAGGATCCTCTTGTTTGTGGCATAATCAACATCACCCAGCAACCACAGAGTTAAGGGATTATGGGTGAAATAATCCACCAACAGCAGTAAGGCAGAAGCTGAAGTCGGAAACAAAGCTGCTGTTTTCATGCAAATATGGCTTGAATCAATGAACCTGGAACTCCAGGGAGGTCCTGAATCTGACTTCACAGCAGGGTCATTCCCAGAGACAACAGCCTAAGAAACTTGCACATTGTGCTACTCAGGCCTAGCACCTGGGTAACCCATTATCCAAGACAAGAGAGCTGAATAAGGTCAGTGCAGGGGAGACTGTTTTTGAAAATAGAAATAAAGATATAGGGACTCAAATATCAGAAGAAAACATAACTACTTTTTAAAATAAGCATAACTAGTTTTTTTTAATAAGCAAATCCCCCCAAAGGATGTGAAATCCTAAAATTGAGAAAGTAGAACTGACTAATTTTACTTTTTATTTTCTTTAAGGAAAAGCATGATGAAATAAAGAGCATTTTATTATTTCAGTTCTTTAATATCACAAGTCCAAAATCTCCTTCCAGATCACGTATTAAAAACATACCTAAAAATTAAGTCTGGGAGAACCCACATTTCTGATTGTCAAAAATGTAACATGGTATATAAAAAGCTGGATATCCTTCTACTCCAATATGTAAGAGGTTACAAAACAAATAATACAAGAAAGCAGGGGGACAGTATTCAGAGCAACCATGATTCTTACTAGATTCAAGGAAGACAATAAAGGCATTTTCTAACTAATACTGAATAGCTTTCATGTATGACTGTAGTTGGCAGCCTGTTTTATGGGTTCTGCATTGTTAGAACTAATTTTAAATGGCTAATCAGAAGTAATTTTAAAGGCCATTAGTGTGTTCCACTACAGTCTTTTCCAGCCAGAAGCTATCCAGTTAGACTGGGCATACAAAGATACCAGAATACCAGAATGGATTAATAAACTGGGATAGTGGGATCAAACACCAATGCCATCTCTGTTTGACTCCAAGGAGCTCACATTTACAGCCTGTGACCCAAAGCTTATTTATCTTAAATATTCAGTGGACAGATTTTATTTATGTCCAGAATCTGATCAATTGCAAAATTTTACAAAATGCAAAAATAATGTTTTCTTCTCTAGCCCCTTGAGATTTGGTATCATCTTTTCTACAACACAGCCATCATTTTGTGCTTTTAAATACCAAAGATACAGCAAATTTTTCCACACTAAATTTATCAAGCATTAGCCATCTCAACACAAAGATACTGACACTGGCACAGTAAGATGCTCTGTGAAGAAAAATAAGGCAGAGGTTACACAAAAGGTATACATAATGGGATAAAATGGCATGGAGAATTTACAAAAAACACATTAAATCTCAGACTAAAAACAAGCTGCAGGAATGGAATAAATCCCTTGAAGAGCAGTTCCTCATCAGGGCAGGTTTGTATAAGCTGCATATATAACAGAGCTAATGAATTATGATCACTATGAGTCAGTGAATGCTGGCTAGATGTGAAACAGCAGCCCACCCAGAAAAGCATCTACTGTATGCCAATCAGGGACATAATTCAAAAGGGGCATAATTAACTTAACTTGGCAGGGAATCTCCACATGTATTTGAGCTAAGGTAATGAAAACAGTAATTTTCCTCCTTTCATTGAATGGTCCGTATTTATATGTATGTAGCAGGGGAGGATGGGATTTTAAGTCCTGCCATGATTTCCAATAACATAGGAAAGCAACTTCTGCTTCCAGGCAGATGATTTCACAAGACTCTGCCCCTTTTATTTCATTCCATTCTGCCCCAATGGTGTCTAATCCAAAGTGAAGAGGGATGATTTTATCCACAAAAATATGTCCCAGAGAATGCAGAAAATCAGGAGCCTGGTAGCCTCTTTCCTACCATTAAAATGTATAAAATTTCTTAGTCAGGAAAGAGGCTACCAGATGCCTTCTGATTTTTTTGCTGCCATAGCTAACAGATTCTTCTAATGTGGCAGGAGAGTTTTATGAGATTCTGTAAGCACACTAAAAAAGGGAAGAATAAGAAGCCCAAATGTGTTTGATCGTATTCGTGTTTTTCCTGTAACTTCATACCCCACAACTCTTCAGTAAATCAGGGAGCACGCTAGGATTAATACACAGAAAGAAACGACTTGGAACACTTTCTTCGCATTCCAGGACTCAAGGAGGCCACATCTCTGGAGAAAAGCCCAAGCACCGGTTGAAAAGGATAAATTAGGTGCCTGGTAGAGATTATTCTAATTGCTCCTCCAGCAAACAGATAGGGGACATGATTGAGATTATAAATTATGCATGGTGTGGATAGAGTGGATAGTAAGAAGCTGTCTTCCCCTTCCCAGAATACTCAGAGGTCACTCAGTGAAATTGAATTCTGGCAGCCTCAGCACAGACAAATAGAAATACTGTTTTACATAATGCGTAATTAAACTCTAAAATTCACTACCACAGTATGTGGTGTTGGCTACCAGCTTGGCTGGCTTCCAAAAAAAGTTTGGACCAATTAACAGTAGTCATGGGGATGGCTATTAGCCTTGATGGCCGTGTGACTGCCTCTGAAGGCCATCTCCCGATAGACCAGCAGGCCTTCTGTGCCATTGTTGGAACAGACTGCTGGATCAGATGGGTCAGGAGTGTTTTGATCTAGCAACACACTGTTTCTGCTCTTGTATACCATCAGCCTTGTGATGAACTCTGATCCATTCAGGCAGCAGAGTGGGAAGTATTTGCACAGTTGCTGTTTTGTATCTGCAGCCCAATTTCGAATGCAAGCAAGTATTATAAGTCAAGTGAGGAGCAGGACAGCAGCTCATAGTTAAAGGATCACACAAGATCATCACCATACCCCCAAATCCCAAAACTTGAATTTGCATGGCTTGAAACTTAAAGAAAAACAAATCTAGGACATTCCCATTCCTGCCAGCCACATTTTTGTAATGCATGCCAAGTCTACAAATTCATCTCCCACTTTCTTTTTGGGTAAATACAATATGCAAATATTTTCAAGAGAGAAATATGTTTTGTACTTTTTTGTATAAATGTCCCAAAGCCAGCTTAACAGCTTAACTCATGAGCTGGACATTATCAACCTTCCAAATTCGGTTTGTGTATGTATATTTGTTAAAATAAAGAAGATATATTAACCATTAAAATGAGAAAATATTATCCTGCAGAATAGATACATCTGATACTGCATAGTATAGGATAAATTGTGAGCATGATTTTTAAAAATTTGTTAACAACAATAGCTTAAGCCATCCCTGCTCAGCACTATATAGTACACGTTTACATAATATTTAATCTGACAACTCAAAAAACTGTACAGAGCTATAATCCTTATCAGCCATAACAGAGTAAGAAAATTAGCATTTATATAAAAGTTTGGAATGCTTCAAATGCTGCACACTTATTACTTCTGGAATGGTGATGCACCGAATAGGGATCCTTATCCAAGGAACTTGAGCAAGTAATGGCATGCCTGAAATTGTTATGGGGATCTGGTCACAGGAAACATTTGAATTGGGGACATTTCCAAGTCAACAAGGTAGACATATTTTACTCCGTATTCTTGAACAAATCTCTGGATAACTAAGGAAACCCAAATCTTCACACCCAAGCAGCCTATAGTATCAGGTCACCAATTACATTTTAACTGGCCCATATTTAGAAATTTAAAAGCTAATGTAGTGTAGCAGTGAAGGTATTCCACAAAAATAAGGGAGACCTAGATTCAAGCCCATCCTTAGTCATGGAAGTTCACTGGTTGACTTGGGACTAGTCACACTCATCCCAATTTGCCTCACAAAGGTGTTGTTGTGGAGAACATTTGTGCGTTGAACTACTGTACAAAGGCTCGCATATAAATTTAAAAACAAGAAATAAAAAAGATTCCTTGGCATTGAAGATACAGACACAGTTGCAAAGACACATTGCAACACGTAAAAAAAGTTATGATCCCAGAGAACAAATGAAAATCTGCCAGCTATCTTTGTCTTATAGGGATCTAGCAATCTGCAGCAGAAAGCAGAGATCTCCACATAAAAAAATATATGCTCCACTGGAAAAATCAAGGAAAGGAATCTTCCTAGTAGTTGAGTTACAACTTGCAGTTTTAGGACCTGCATATTTCCAAGCCTCAATCCACATCATCCCCAGAAATCCACTCTGTCTGTTACACATCAGTGCCCATGCCCAGAGCACTTTTGTCATCCTGTTTTGAAATCAAATATACCACCTACATGGCAAATAAAGGCTTAACAAAACCATCAAAAGAGCTTCATACTTCTGCTCTGAAGCATCAACTCTGTGCTACACTGGGTGAACAAGGCACTGCAGGGAAGAGGAGGAGGAGGGATCAAGGGGTTATACCCACCCTTCCCCCATCAGTTTCAGTTCAAAGCACAGAGAGCAGGGAGGCATCTGCTGAAGCCATCATGCTCATCCAGAGGAAAGCTGGGAAACAAAGAACATGATCAGAGCAGGCAGCCCCTTAGTGAACTTCTACAATCCTCTCAGATATGCTGGATGAGCCTTCCCAGGAAGAGTCTGCTTTATTCTTTGCATGCACAGATGACCCAATCGTCAACGACTCCCTTACATGCATGATACCCTGGATCACTGCGCAGACTTCATAGCTCTTCAGTACTTTTACCACTGTTTTCAACTGGATAGCAAATAGACTGGGAGAAAATTACTAATAGCACAGCTTTCCCGGTTACGGCCAATCCCTATGGGACCAATTGTGCCTGTGCCAAAAAGTCCTAGCAATATTAGCAGCCTCTTTGGAGAACGAAGCAGTGATTCAGAAACATATTCCAAAAAGAAGGAAATTGGCCACAGCAGCAGAATTTTACCAAGTAAATCTGAGGTTCGGGCGGGTCTTCAAAGAGCAGTAAACTCTCACACAAAAACAATCAAGCATCCAATTGTATGAGATACAATGCCTGCTTACTGGGATGTTTCCAGTCCAAGGGCTCCTTGCATTAACAACTGAAAGGAATGAATAGATACTGCATTTTCTCCGGAAAAAAAGATATGTTTTACCCACCCAAAAGTGGTGGGAAAGTTTCCATCATATGGAGCAAGGCTACATTTTGATGAAGGGAACCTTGCACAGTAAAATCCATTGTCTCTAGAAGCAGTTTCTTCTCACTCCTCCTAATTATTTCTCTCAGAGGGTACAGAAGGGCCCCTTGTTCCTTCTCATCTACTAAGCAGGGGACAACAGACGAACACAATGTATGTTTCTAGACAAGATGAAGATATTCCTGCTCACTTACGTTATGTAGTTTGCAAGATACAAGTCATTATCAGTTAGTGTAACTTATTTGAGTTGCCACATAGATAAAATGTGAAGGTGAACCCATGTACACATCATGAGTTTTTTTTGTTTAATGAAAAGATAAGATATCCCACATTCTGACAAATCCCTTCCTTCCAGAGCTAAACATAGCAAAGAAAATGGCATTAGATATAGAACTTATGAATAAAGATATGCATAGAGATGAAGCCTGAGACAACCAATGCTGCACACATTCCAAAACAAATAACATAAACACATTAAATAACTCCAATTGCCTTCGGCTAGTCTTTATTAGAGGTTTCCATTCCAGCCTTTTTAAAGGCCTCCCCGTTCAGTTCATTAGAATCAGTGACTTCCCTTCAGACAATCTACCCCAAGTATCACTTTTGCGCAGAAAACTTTCTCTTTGACCTCTCCCACGGTGTGTTTCTCGACTGCCTCTTTTTGCCAAAAAGCAGCCCACACCATTTATCCATCCTGCATTTCTCGTTCTCAGGCCTTTTTGCACAATTACCCATTGCAGCCTAACAAATCTCCTTGGGAAGTTTATTCGACAGAATCCTGGTCTCCAGAGGCCCCTGGATCAGCAGCCCCTCCGGCTATTCGTGCCCCTCCAAGGGACCTGCAGAGCGGTCCCAATGTCCTTCCAGGTCCTCAAAGGAGCAACAGGCTGACTCTGACTGGCATTTCGAGCCCATCTCAGCCCACTTTCCTTCACAAAGGCCCAGGGCAGAGGCCTGGAGAGATGCGAGGAGAGTTTCCTGCCACAGCCTGTTGGCAAAATCCTTCCTCGTTGCTGCTGCTGCTGGGACACATTCGGAGCGACCATGAGGTGAGCAGGCCCCGTCCTGCCAAGTGAAGATAAGGAGAGGGGCAGAGAAGTCCGGCAGGCCCCCTTTCTGGAGGCCGTTTGGCAAAACGTTGCTGGAGATCAGCAAAGGGGGACGCGGCACCTTCTCCCGCCCCACAAGCTGGACGGGGAAGCACCTCCTCTGCCAAGGGAGTCCGGGAAGCCAAGGCCCCGAGGGCCAAAAGGGAAGGCTGCCCCCGCCCCCCTCCCCGCTTCTCTCTTTTCCCACCAGGAAAAGGCGACGGGAGTTTCAAACCCGAGCGGCGTCCGCACTCATCACCCCGGGCCCAGGAAAAGAGCCCGAATCGCGCGGAAGCCTCAGCGGGACAAGGCACAAAGGCAGCGGCGGGATGGGAGGGGAAGCCGACCCCGCACCGCCACCCCGGAGAGCGAGGCTGCAAACGCCAAGAAGTCCCCCAACAAATCGCGACGCCTCGGCACCCGGATGGCCCGAGCGACTTCAAAGCGGGCCGGCGGGGAAAGGGAGGGGACGGTCGGCGCGCGCCCGGCTTCTCCTCGGCCTCCCCCCTCCCTCTCCGAAAGCGGATGGCCTCCCGCCCTTCTCTCCCCCCCCCACCCCACCCCACCCCACCCCGCCCGGGCTCCCAGCCCCACACCTCGCGGGGCCTCCGCCATGGCGCCGGCCCGGCAGCTCCGCCGCTCAGGAGGCAGCAGCTCCAGCCGGATCAGTCCCGCCGCTTCTCCCCAAGTTTGAGCAGGCTCCTCCCCTCGCCCGCCCGGGACTCCCGGTGCCCGGCCCTCCCCCCCCCCCCCACTCCCCTCCCCTCCGCTGCCCTTCGCCTCCTCTTCCTCTTCCTCCCCCAGCGGGCGCCCACCTCCCGGGGCGCCGTTCGCGGGCAGCCCTGGCAAGAGGCCGCCTTGTGCCCGGACCTCATGAACGGGGGGCCTCTTGGCAGCTGCCCCCCTTGAGGCTGAAGAACATCCAGCAACAACCAGCCGAGAAATCTCGGCCCTGCACCGAAGCCCTCCCATCGCCCGCTCTTCCGTCTCCTTTCACCCGCTCTTGCTTTGATGACGAGGATCAGGGCAAGTCCGGCAGGCGATGCTGCCCTCAGCCACACAGCTACATCTTTGTCGGTGTTTTTTTTTTTTATTATTATTATTATTATTTTTAATTTTTTTCTGCCTGGCAAGAGATCCATGCCCAAGTCAGAAGGTGCCTTCAGCAAGCCTTGGCAAAGGCCGCTTCAAGTTTGTTTTCAGACACGTGCATGCATCAGCATCCTCTTTTCTGTGCAATTACTCGTCGTTTTCAGGAATTATCACCACCACTGCCACTGCCATAGCAACAAGTCAGAACTGCGACAGACCCAGATAGAAACGTTGGGCATCGTTCTGAAAGCACTGAAATATTTTTAACTATAGAATCTGTGTTAAGTTCTCCTCACGCTCTGCCACTCCCTAATAATAAGGAATAATGCCGATGCTTTTGGAAGCATCTGACGTTGGAGAGGTCCTCATTTTGCCGAGGAAGAATTTGACATACGATATAAAGAGGATTATATTCCGGTATATTTCATGGATTACAGCCTCCACCCACTTCCTATTGCACAAACAATAAACAAAGGTTTGGGCTAATAATGCCACGCAAAAGAATCACATCTTTATTCTGTCTGCCTTTTTTCAGGAAAGAAGGATAAGCGCTCCTCTCTCAAATATTGCTTTGCTAATTAGGGTCCCTTGCATAAAATTTATTTTGAGGTTAGTTAAGATCTATTGTTCTTTATTAGATGTATCAGCCTTATAACCAACTGGAACTTTATCTGCCTTCCCAGATATCACCAATTTAAAAAAAAGTTTAATTCGCATTGAATAAAACAAAGTAAAAAATATTTTAATTTCCTTGATCTTTTTATGACTTAATTTCAGAACACAGATCTCATCATGATGCTGAAAGTATACATCAACACTTTTACGTTACCTCTATTTCACACTGCATACTATCTTTTCCAAATCATTTGCTGTATTTAAAATCAAATAATTAGTTGTGACTTTTAATTTTTTTCACTAAATATGTTCATTCTTTTTTATTATTGCTAGTTTTGTGCCTTCAAGTTAAGAGTTGATTCCTGATAAGTGCCTGGACTAGTCCCTGCAATTTTCTTGGGAAGATATTTGAAGTGGTTTGTTATTGCTGCTGTAGGAAGTTAGCACTTGGAACTCAACCAGAAGGATAATTCTTCCAACACTGCCTTTTTCTAGGGCTGAGAGACAGTGATTGGCCCAAAGTTACCTAACTGGCTTTGTGCCTTAGGTATGACTAGAACTCATGGTGTCCTGGTTTGTAAGTTGGTGTCTTCATCATAACATCAAACTGGCTTTCTTATTCTGCTTTTCGGTCCAATGATTTACAGGAAGAAAATATATATAATATTAATGTAATACATAAAGACTGACACAATGCAATGAACAAGTGACACTGAGGAAATCCAAGAGGGAATTAATTTAATCTGACTGCAGAGTTCTGGAAAAATCAGAGCATTTTAAACCAGGAGAAATCATTTCATGTTGTTAAAAGTAAGGGAAATGCACTACACCCAGGAAAAAAAAACATTAATTTCTCATGCATGCTGAAAAATACTTTCTAGAGTAAAATTTCATCTGTTTTTTTCATATAATAATGGTGGACAACCTTTTGTAGCAGGAAATTGAATTATTTTTGAAAAATTAAAATAATTTTTCAACAGCGAAGTGCTGCTGTGAGCACTACGATGATGAAACTGGAAGGAATTGTGCCATTTTTCCCCTCTCCCATTGCAGTGGTGTGTGTGTGTGTGTTTAAAAAGTAAATAAGTACATTTAACCCACTGAAAACTTCTTTGATAAAAAAGACAGGAAATTGTTTCACTTTTATTGAGCAGTTTTCTGCTGAATTTTAAACTAAAAACAATGAGTTACAGTAACTCACTAAAAAAATTGCAATAAAATCTATTGTAAAATGCCAGCTGTCTTAGATTCTGCAAAAAACTGAATTTTGTTACAATCTTTAGACTAATATGAGAAAGCATCTGTTTATAGCTTCCCTTCAGTTTAATGATCTATAAAGGAGAGCTCCAATATATTTGTGGAACATTCCCCAGGAACAGCGTCCTACTAATTTCAATTATGTGAGGCAGTTTGTGTTTAGACATTTAGAAAGCATATATTAACATCTTCCATGGGACTACTTAAGCATGCACATTAAACATACACAGAACACAAAACATAAGCAGAAACTTGGGGTTCAATCAACATACAGCTTGCTGTCTCTCACACAGTCTCATTTCTCCATAAATAAAATTTAGTGCCAGTATTAGACTTCACAAGACTTTTGCAGAAAATTAATAAGTTCTAAGATCTCAAATGGTAAAAAGATTTAAAAAACTTCCTATGTGTCTTATTTTGGTTCGTTAAATATTTTAAAAGCTCACTGATTTTAAGAAGATCCCAATTCTCTCCTCTTGCTTCAATTTTAGAAGAAAAATCAATCATGGTGTGCATAGTTTATTCTTGAAACTTAAAAACGTGGTTGTTTGCGGGGAGAGGGAGAAAGAAAGCAGGAAGTTTTCAATAATTGTTATTATCACAAGAAACTCAGAGGAAACTGGTGTTAAAAGAAAACATCTCTAGCTCACTCAGTTCATGATCTTACATCTGATCATTCCATTTCATCCCATCTAAGTCATTGCCATATCCTGTCTTATCCAGCCACAAGCTCTCCCCAGCTTTTATATCTTTCTCTATCACAGGCCTTGTTCCATTTGTGCCAGCTTTTAGCAGTGCCTGATCTCATTTATACAACTGTAATTGCAGCACTGATTGTCACAAAACAGAGACCCATATGCAAGAAGCCACCTGCTCTTGTATTGACATTTGCAGGCTATCATCTCTGCAGATGGTAAATGTCCCATTCCTCAAGTTTTGCTGAATCCTTCTGTATACAGTACAGATTACCTTCACTTCAAAGAATCTTTTAAAATTCCAACAGCTTTTCCTCTTTTAACCACAAGAGGGCAGCATTAAATTGCATATTTTCATAGGTATGTGTGTGAATTTATACACACTTCCTAGTCAGCATGATCACACAAGATTATTTAATTTGTTCCAAACTTTGGCACTTTAAGTCAAATAATATCCAAACATACATCTCTAATATTTTATAAATGATAACAGACAGTAGGAATCTTGTGGGTAAAGCATTTTTTCCATTGGAACATTTTTGTTTAAGTATATCTTTGACATACAAGAACTCTAAATGAACAGTCTAAATGGGACATAGCCTTGTCTAATCTGGCTAATAATTAGGCTGGCTAATCTCAAAAAATAGGCAGGATTGTATCTGGTTAATACTTAAGTGGGAGAGTAAAGAAAAAAAAAAACTCTGGAGCTATAACCTAGACTGTCTATAACCTAGACTGAGAACAACCTAGAAAAAGGCAATGAAAAAACACTCTCACACTGCTGCTAAGAAAACATATTCAGATATTCTTTGGACATCAAGTTCAACACAAAGTTATTATTAAGCCCTTGAAGGTATAAGCTGAATACTTAATTTTTAAGTCAATGTTTGCTGGCGATACATTTTTTTAACCTTTCCCAATTTAAATAACTGTACAAATTAGTTTTTTCTTGTTTATGATCTAAATCCTTGTCTCATGGCTTAGCCTGGTTCCCATGAATGAAAATAGTTTCTTCTGTCATTTCTGATATCTATTTAAATGTCTGGCAACTGTCAACACTTCCTTTGTTCCATTCCCTTGAGCTAAACTAATCATTAGCTAAACTAATCATTTCCTCTTACTGTATGTGATTGGTCCTCCATATTTTTTGTCTTCTTGGAACTTGTTTCTAAACTCTTTACAGTTTTTCAATATATATATTTTTAATTGCAAGAAGTAAAAGCATTTAGGAGTTTAGAAATCTTTGGAACCAAACTAAGCATGTAGCAGTTCCTTGTTGACTGTACATAAAAGAGCTGTATCAAACATGATTTTAATTAATATGCAAATGTCTTGACTCCCACGGTTCCCCAAGTTTATGACCTCTGGATGTGCTGTATTACAGGCTGCCATAATTTCCTGGCAGCATCACTGACTAGGCTGATTAGAATTCAGAGAGCTGCCACCCAAAGTATTGTTGGGGGGTGCATCATTCTGATATGGTTGCTTTAGGCATTACCTTCTTCATCCAGGACAGGCAAGCAAGTCTGAAGTTCACTGGCCTTCAATGATGTGAAAAGGAGAGCCTCCTGCAAATAAGAGAGAGAGCAAATCACAGTTAAATACTCTTCAGAGCATTCTGGTTTTGCATGCAATACATGGTTTGTTATAGAAGGTTACAGATATTGTAATACTATTTTTTAAAATGGTAGGAGAACAAGTAGATGTCAGGAGATTTATTGGTAGCAATATATTTAAGAAGTGGTTTTTCAAATAATTTTGCCACTTTACTGTCTTCCAGAAATGTTGGATTATAGTTTCCAACATTCCCAATCCAAGTAGTAACTAATTACATGCGACAATTTTTAACTGTTCTGAGCTTACTAGTAATTGATTTCATCAAGTGGAAGCGATGGTAAAAAAAGGAACAAAACCTCTTTAATTTTGTTTTTGTCTTTGCTTCATCACCAACTTTTTGGAATGCAGCTCTATCCCTTACCGAATAATGCATTTGAAGGCATTATTAATTTTTGTGCCTCTGTGGTAAATTAATTTACAAAATGATTTGATGAAAACAACATTCCTGGTTTAAATCAGAGTGCCCGCTTTACTCGTCAATATATGCTGAAAGCACAAGGAAAGGCAGATCTTTCACAGCTCTCTAAGTTGCTTGAATGAATTTCATTCATGAAAGAATGAAAAGACACTGAAAGAATTTTAAATCAATTGGCATGAACTGGAACTGAGTTTGCATCCTGTAACATCATATTAATCTCTGCCTCCTCTTAGGAAGCAGGCATGTGTCTCTCTCTTTTGCTTAAACCTGGAATCTGGGAAAGAAGCAAGGAAGCAAATTAGGCATGAAGAAAGGTTTTTTTCTAGATCTACTAGTTCACGGCGCTGGTGATTACATGAGATCCAGTTACTTGAGTAAAAACCTTTTTCCAACAACATCTGCCTGCCCCACACTCTCTCACAGGGAGGACATGCTCCAGGTGCCTTCTTTTAAATCTTGTCATCTTTTGGGAGTTAGGATGCTTGTCTTCTCTGTGGTTCTCCCTGCACTCTGGAATTATCTTTCCCCACCCCCATAGACAACAGGCCCGAATTCTTCTCTCTTCCAGGAAAGCTCTGAAGACTTAGCTTTGTTTATAATGGACTGTGAAAATAACCTTGAGAAACAGAAGGAAGAGGCCATCAGAGGGGAAGATAAGCTCCTCTTGTTCCTCAAGATTATTCTCACAGGCACTGGGGTCCGTTATGCGGGAGTGTCCCTTGTGGTTGTTGTACTGTGTGCTTGGTCGCCATTTTACATTTTGTATATTATACAGAGTTTGCTTGTTGTTAGATAACTTGGGTTTTTTTCCCCTTTGGGATTTATTGCATGTAAACAATTGTAAGTCACACTTCCTGACTTGACCAACCTTATAAATCGTGCAAGAAATGAAAAATAAAATAAATACTGAGGAAGTTTATCTTGATACCACAATAGCTGAAGTGGATGCTAAGACATGTGAGCAGGCAAGGAAAGGACTCTAAGTTAATGGGCGATTCACGTTTGCCAGAGCTGCCCAAGCTGAGATTGAAAGTCACTCGATCAGCAGCTCTTCAGGTTTTTAATGTCACTGAGTCCCTTGGAGCTGTTGCCCATCATCTGCTCAAGAAAGATAGATGGTTTTTAAAGACTGGGTTACGGAGAAAGTAAGTTATATCCACAGTTCAGCCTTTTTATGGCTAATGGCTTTAATAAAGTTGAAATCAAAACCTGCAGGTCCTCTAAGAAAGCAAGCCTGCCTGCCTGCCCATCATGCTTCAGACTTTGGCATTTATGTCAACTTTTGGTGTTTGCTGTTCATAAATAAGCCCAGCCCTTCAACCCCTCCTGTGTCTGGAGCAGAAATGTGATTGGCCCAGCAGGGAGCCTGGAAATTCACTGATATTTTGGGGTGGGTGGGAGGACAGAAAGTGAGCGAGAAACAAGGGCGAGGCCATTCTTGAAAAGCAGAAACACCCTTCAATGAATGTAAGTGGAATTCATTTACTTGGGCCTCTCCAAATCTTGCTTAATATTTCACATACTCAGGAGGCAAAAAGAATTGACAAATTTCAGCCGGGTCAATTTCATAGGGCTGATGAAAGCATCAATATAAAATACTTTATACTCTAAAAAGATCATAGGAATTATGAAGATTCTCCAAACACTTTAGCACTTCTTAATTCAGATTTTTCAATTCTACTAGGAAAAAATACCATCTCCTCTTCTTATTCCATTTCCATTTTGTTTACATTTTTTTTGTAGTAAACCATAGAATAATCTGAAGGGCTAAGACTTGTCTTTTAGCTTATGTGGGTGTCTGTGTGTGATCTTTCTTAGCCTGAGGGCCAGTTTTATTTACACAACACATATTTTACTACTTTAAAACAGGAGTTTCCAACTTGGCAACTTTAAGATTTATGGACTTAAACTCCCAGAATTCTGGGTGTTGAGACAAGAAGTCTTAAAAATTCTTAAAGCTACCCGGTTTGGAGATCCCTACCTTAAAACATTCAGACACATCTCAAAAAGCAATTCAATCTGAACATTTTGTTCCAGCCAAAGAGGAACAAAATTTTTGAGGGCTCTGAGACAAACAAACAAGCCCAGCAACTACCTACCTGAGCATTTGTCCAACATCTACCCTACAAGCTATAATATTTTAAAAGATTTTAAAGGAGCAAGTCACAAAACACCATCTTTGGACACATATCAAGCAGACAAACTTTTTATTAGCTTGCAGACTAGTGCAGCAAAGTGATATAATACAGTTTTGGAGCATTTTGAGTTTTTGAAGTCACCTTTCTGAAATATTTAAAACACATTTATTAGAACTTAGGCATCATTTAAAAGCAGGTCTAGACTGATCTTAAATAAAAATACTTTAGCTGACCACAAAAGAGTTCCTTATTATTTATCAATGGGAGATTCTGCTTTCAGACAGCCCAATCACATGCTCATGTAATCAGAAATTTCAAATTTCTACAGCCCCAAATTCATGACAGACTCCAAATAATTGCTTAGTTTGCCAAAAGAGGAAATACTTTGTTGAGCTGAAGAAGTACTGCTGTCAGCTCATACGTGTTTCTGCCTATTTCTAACAAATGTTCAATCTAAAGTCCACTTTTGAAAGTCTGCCTTAGAAGAACTTCTCTCCCCCTCACATTTTAATTAAACTTAAAAATGTGACTGTATGCTGTCTTGCACCAACAGACAAAATTTCATATTTGTAAATTCAGCCTTTCTCAATCTCGAGCTGATGGTTGAATACATTTTACAACATCTGAGTTGTATTAATATTTTTATTGTTCTAGTTGTAATGAATTAACTCCCTATTACTGTTAATCTTCTCATCACTCCTTATCACCCATCTCCTCCCACTTGTGCCTGTATGACTGTAACTTTGTCATTTGTATACTTACGATTTATTTGACTATTTCCTAGGATGATTTGATTGCTTATTGTACCCTATGACTATCATTAAGTGTCGTATCTTATGATTCTCAACTCTTGACAAATGTATATTTTCTTTTATGTATACTGAGAGTATTTACACCAAGACAAATTCTTTGTGTGTCCAATCACACTTGGCCAATAAAGTATTCTACATTCTACATTAATATATATCTCCACAATACTATATTTCTCCTTAACATCTCACAATAACCCTTCCTTTAGTCAAAATGGGGGAGACAAAAAGCAGCCATACTGTCAAGTTGGTATGGTATCTATAGCTGGAGCTTTTAGTAACTACCAGGTACAGCAGGCTCCAAATTATTTACTTGCATTCATTTTCCATGTATATTTTCATTCAATTTTTAAGTAAATCAGACTGTCCCTCCCCAAAGACAAAGGAAGACAGAAAATTTAAAGGCTCAGTACCCTAAAAACTGAAATAAAATAATACAACAGATACTTTTAAGACAGAGACAGCAGGTCAGTTAAGTACTAGTCATCCAACTCTTTAGTCAGGAACTTCTCACAAGATAATGTTGAACTACTGTGTTTCTCACAAAATAAGGCCGGGCCTTATTTTATTTTTTAATTCCCCTCCCTTGCATCCTCGGGTAGCGGGCAGCGACAGCTTGGATGTTGACCTCGGCGTTGGTGGGGCACGTCGTATCTGGAGACCTTCCGCCACCATTGCTTTCCCTAATCCCTTGCTGCTGTGGCATTTAGACAATGCCATGGCGTTTGGTGCAGCCATGTGTGGCCAGCCAGGGCTCTTCCCTGCAACCGGAGCCCAGTGGAGACACTTGGCTTCAGGCGCTCCTGATGCCACCTTCCCTTTGCCTCTGAAGGTAAAGCCAATTATTTTAAAAACGACGCCCTACTACAACAAAGACTCCCCTGCCTGAGAGGGCCGCCCAACCCCACGTGGGGAGGCGACTCTCCTGGGGCCACAGTGCAGGATCGGCCCACCTCGGGATAAGCGCCCAGCCGCCATCCCTGCCTGGCACCAGGTAGAGCACGAACAGCTTCGCCTCGGGTGCCCAGTGCACCTGACAAGCAGGCCCTCTTACCCGACAGCAGAGCTCTCACCAAGGCAGCGAGCGCCTCCCCGCTGGGCCCTCCGCTCATCCCGCCAGGACAGCACCAGAGCCGTGCGGGTTGGGAGAGCCGGGAAAGTGAGCTGCGGGTGTGCGCTCGCCTGCCAAGCAAAAGAGCCGGCCCAACCCAAGCTTGGCTTCCTTCCCAAGTCCCTCCAGCGTGAACCCGAAGGGGCCACCGGGAGAGGCTGCCCGAGGCAGTGATAGCACCCACCTGTCTGGGGACAGGGAGGCAAGGTGATGGCAGCGCTGCTTCCCTGGCCGGCGGAGAGAGCCCAAAGCTGCCCGTCCTTTTCACCCCTCTCCAAATGCACCGGCAGCTCCAAACGCTGCAGTGGAATGGGCATCAGGCAGAGGCACTGACTCAGTGGGGCTCAGCTTGGAGGACATGGCGCAGGCCGTCGCCTTGCCTCCCTGTCCATGGATGGTGGGTGCTATCACTGCCTCGGGCAGCCTCTCCCGGTGGCTCCTTCGGGTTCAGGCTGGAGGGACTTGGGAAGGAAGTCAAGCTTGGGTCGGCCCGGCTTTTTCACTTGGCAGGTGGGCGCGCACCTGCAGCTTGCTTTCCCGGCTCTGTCCGGCCCGCACAGCTCTGGTGCGGTCCTGGCGGGATGAGCGGAGGGCCCAGCAGGGAGGCGCTCGCTGCCTTGGTGAGAGCTCTGCTGTCGGGCAAGAGGGCCCACCTGTCAGCTGAGCTGGGTGCCCCAGGCAAAGCTCTTAGCACTCTGCCCGGTGCCGGGCAGGGATGGCGGCTGGGTGCTTCTCCCAGGATGGGCCGACCCTGTGCTGCGGCCCCGGGACAGTGTCTCCGCCAGACTCTGGTTGCAGGGAGGAGCTCTGGCTGGCTGCGCGTGGTTGCGCCAAACGCTGTGGCGTTGCTCTAAATGCCGCGGCAGCAAGAGATAAAGGAAAGCAATGGTGGAGGAAGGTCTCCTGATAAGAAGTGTCTCACCAACACTAAAGTCAACGCAGGCAGCACCATATCCGGGTATGCAACAAAAGTACTTCCTAACGGCAAGCCCCCCCGTCATTCCCCCCCCATTTCGCATGTTTAATATAGGCCTTAATTTTGGGAGAGGGGCTTAATTTGATTTTATGCCGATAAAACATGCTAGGCCTTCCTATTGGTGGAAGCCGTATTGTTGGAGAAACACGGTATATATCTCCTCTCAAGTTGGTATGTAAATGAAATACAAAGTATTGATGGCATCTTAAGTTTCTGAGAAGAAACATGATACAACTGCCTCAATAACTATTATAGAAATAACAAATGAATAGTAAAATAATCCAAACTTTTTAACTGAACAACTTTCCTGCAGATTTTGTTTCTGAGCAAGCTTTAGAAAACTGAGTTCCACAGAACTCATGCACTGATTACTTTGTATTTTGGCTCCATGATGCATTCAATTACAGCTCTTCATTGAAGGTTATATAAACCTAAAATAACTCAAATCGGAAGAGGTCAGCTAGTTATTTCCCGGCCTCTCTTTCTAACTAAATATTCCAAATCATTTCATACAGCTATTCATATACACTGTCTGGCCAATGATCAAGGCAGGTTATAATAGATATGATGTACATACATTAAGACCATCCTCAAATAGTCAAAACCAAATAAAGTGAGTCTTATCTGAAAACAAATCCTATCCACTATCCACCAAACGCTTGACAGAACAGGATAGTTTTCACAGCCTTCAAGGTTGGGGTTTTTTACAAGCCTTAGGCATGATGCTATTCATCCATTCACTTCGGGGGGGGGGGTATGCTTGAACATCTCCTCTTGGGAAGATTGGAAAATGAGGAGACATAAACTTGTAGGAACTAGTAAACTAAGCTAAGCAATGTGGCACTTATAAATCAACCACAGCACTTGTAATTTTGCTTAGAAACTAACCGGCAATCAATGCAGCAAATGGAGCACTGATGCTACACAGATAATCCCCATTGAACAACAATCGGACCAGCAACTTCATTGCTAAGCAAAATAATTGTTAAGTGAGGCATCAGGTGACAGACGTACAACCTTACTTTTCCTGTGGTCATTAAGCAATACATCATGTGACTGCAGACTTACATGCCCACTTTCTCCATGGTTGTTAAGCAAAATGGCCCCGAGTTGCAATGTTATTACTGGCTTGTCCATTGAGTCTGCTTGTTAGAAGCCTGCTGTAAAGCTTGTGAATGTTCATGTGATTACAGAGATGTTACTACCGTCCGTCATACTGTCGAAAACAGGTTGTAAAACTACTTTTTCTGTATCACTGTCTAAGTTCAAACAGTTGCTTTAACAAGGACTACCTGTATGATAATTACGATATTATCATAATCAGGGCTTTCCAATGCAGAAAGGCATCCAACTAGCACACTGACTGAAATTGAGCAAAAGCTTCCCTGGCCGGGGGCTTCATCTGCAGCTCCAACAGAAGGCAGGGGAGGGGGAAAAAACAAGTTATAGACCTGCTATTCATTTAAGAGAAAAGTGACCACAACCAAAGCCAAATTCAGTATTAACTACACAAATTACCAAGAAGGAATTTCTCTGTCTTGCTAAGTTTTAATCATAATTAATCTATAATTATGGATTTCTATCAAGGCATTATGATGTTTGCAGTGTTATTTTTAATGTATTCATTAGAAAAGATATTAAAAATAAAACTACAAACATTATCTCCAACACTAAATTTGTCTTGTATACAGCAGCCATGTGCTTATTCTTCTGTGTAATTAATGTTACTTTTAATATGGGTTTTTAATCACATTATTTCAGAACAAATGTTAAATTAACCAGCTTCTAATTTCCTAGAGCCTCTTATGAGCCCCTTAAAATGTTGATGTTACACTAGCTGTTTTCTCTTTTAAAAAATAAACTTTATTAAAAATTACAATTGCAAAGATAAAAACGAATACAGATCAAAAAGAAGGAAAAAAGAGAAAAAGACTCTTGTATTTATACAAATACAATTGTGTTTTTACAATTGTATTTATTGACTCTTGTATTTATACAAATACAAATATAAATAAACATGTATAAACCAATTTTAATATATTATCACATTCTCTTAAGATACAAGAAATGATCATTTCTTCCTATACCCAATTTCTTATCTATAAACAAATCCTTAAAACTTCATCATTTCAGCCCTGATCAATAGAAGTCCAATTAGGGTTACCAGACAAAAATGCTTTTTCTAAGTATATAATTTGAAGGATATTTTGGATTGTTATCTTGCTGAAATATCCAACCTATTTTCAGTTTCAATTTCTTTCCTATCTGTAGAATATTGGCTTGACAACCAAGAAAACTCTGTACCAGAACTTCTCCGATAGCTCATCACTTCTGAACAATACAACCAACAGATTACTGCTAGTTGAAAAGTTTAGCTGACATTGGAGCAGTTGTCCACAGGTGCACAGTATCGCAATGTTTATATACAATAGCGAAATGCATGGTAGAGCTGGAAAAAAGAAATCTTTTCTCTGACTTCATCGCAGCAGTTCTGATCTCATATACAAGGAAAATCTTGATAAGTCTGAAACATTTTGGAGCACATGACCTAGAAAACAAAAATCGAACTGTTCAACCACAACTTCACAAGATACATTTGGAGAAAACAGGATGAAGCATTTGAGGAAAAGGCTTGCCAACTCTTAAGCATGGGGGTGGTTCTATTATGATTTAAGGTTGTGTGGCAGCCAGTGACACAGGAAATATTCTGTGGGTGGAAAAAAGAAAGGGTTTAACTAAATATCAAGATATCCTAGAAGCTAATGTCCCAGTCACCAAATAAATGGAAGCTAGAAGCTATTTAATCAACAGAAGAAGGAAGGGAAGAAGGAAGAAAAGAAGGAAGGAAGGAAGGAAGGAAGGAAGGAAGGAAGGAAGGAAGGAAGGCGAGAGGGCCTGCTAAATGACCATTATGTGCATGGTAAAAAGGGGCATGTAGTAATGCCTTCTCATTTTGAAGCCAGCGACAATAACTGTGGATGCTTCATCTAAGATCTCAAAGATGTAATGCTCACAAACAAGTTATAAGAATATTTCTAAGCTAAAATAGTTCTGCAAGGAAGAGTAGGGAAAAGATTCCAAAAGCAAGATTAGAAGGACTCTTAGGGTATAGGAAATGCTTGAAAGCTATTACTTCTGCCAGAGAAGGTGTTAAAAGGATGTATCTGCTATATTTTTTCCTTTATTTTGACTCTTAAATAACTGCTTTTTGTAAGCAGCAATCTTAGCGTATGTTAACCCTTAGTTTTGTTTTAGTTTTAGCATTCAAAATAATAATTTATGGTATTTTTTGTATTTTGGCTTTTTATGTTTACTTTGATCATATATACTACCTTAATCTGCTGCTAATGGGACAGGCTACAAATGTTGTGAAATATGTGTGTGTGTGTATTAAAATTTGTAGAGAGATTTAACTACAGGACCTGTAGAGTCTGTATCACTTTCTATTCACTTTGAAATTTATTAAGTATACAAGTTTGATCAAGGTGCCTAAACTCTGGCAAAGAACTATACTGTATATGCGAAAACTGGAATGCTGTAAATCTTTCATAGCAATCCTTCTTTGTTTAAGATTTTACCTGGAAAGTTAAAATTTTCACTATTACCTGATGTTGCTACATTCTGCAGTTTAATTCATTTGTAACTCTTTATCAGATGGATAAATATATTTCCTCTACTGATGTTCTCCTTATGATCATAATACAGTAGTAGGTTTTTGGACACACCTCTTAAATTTCCCTCCCAGGCTGCTGCTTCTGTGGAATCCACGTTGGATTGAAGTCCCCTGGGCAAATAATCACAGATGCCATTTTATTCAAAGATCATAATGATCAGAACACACAATACTGCAGAAGCTGATATAAAAGATGGTGAGCCTCAAAAGAAACCCAATTCTCTTTTTTAAAGCTACTAATGGAAGCTGCCTAAATTCTTAAAAAATAATAAGCAAAGATAAGACCTGTTAATTTCACATTGTTTCAATAAGTCAAGTTTTTAAAAAAGTCAAGTAAATCTACAACTGCTTTCTTTTCATCTCCTTCTTCAGATATATTGGGACAAGCTCAAGAATTCTCAGCTAGCAAAAAATTGAGGAAGGATGATTTATACCAGGGGTGTCAAACTCAAGGCCCCGGGGGTGGCCTGCAGGGTGCTTAGATCTGGCCCGTGGGGTTGCCCTAGAAACAGCAAGGACCAGACCAGTATGGTGCCTCTGTCAGCGAAAACAAGAGGGTTGCAGGAGGGCATCTCAGCTGTAAATGGAGGAAGGGCCACAGGCGGCCCTCCTGAGCTCCATTTTTGCTGGCAGGGGGTTGCAGGAAGCTGTCGTAACCAAAAACAGAGCTCAGGAGCCCGTTTTTGCTGGTAGAACACTTGGGCTACCACAGGCGCCTCCAACATGAGTTACATCAAGCTGGCCATGCCTACACTGATCACGCCCACCCTGGTCCCCCGAGGTCAAATACAACCCTGATACGGCCCTCAATGAAATTGAGTTTGACACCCCTGATTTACACAATTTTTAGGCAAAGCATGGAGGAGCAAGTTGTACTATTTCTGTAATACAAGTTGTATTATTCCTGTATAATATGGGTAGTCCTTGACTTATGACCATACTTGAATCCAAAATATCTGGGTTGTTGTAACTTTGAATGGTCAGTAAATGTAGCTGCTGTATGTAAAGGACCACCTGTAATCTGAGAATACTTTAGGACAGTGGTTCTCAACCTTTGGGGTCATGGATCCCTGGTGGACCACAATGTCATAACAGGGGGTACACAAAAGCTTGAAGAAATGTTATGACTGAAATCTTGAGTTAAGTCTTGGGCATCTCTGGCCATGGTCCATGGGTACAAAATATATTTAAAGGAGGTCCATGGTGAAAAAAAGGTTGAGAATCACTGCTTTGGGGATGGGGAGGTCAGAATCCTTCTCATTCAGATTGTATGCATTTCAGAGGGGAAAAATATGAAGTTATTTCCTCTCGACAGTTTTCCTTTAAATGTAACCAAAAACAGAGCTCAGGAGCCCGTTTTTGCTGGTAGAACACTTGGGCTACCACATGTGCCCCCAACATGAGTGACATCAAGCTGGCCATGCCTACACTGGTCACACCCACCCTGGGCCCCCAAGGTCAAACACAACCCTGATACGGCCCTCAATAAAATTGAGTTTGACACCCCTGATTTACACAATTTTTAGGCAAAGCATGGAAGAGCAAGTTGTACTATTCCTGTAATACAAGTTGTATTATTCCTGTATAATATGGGTAGAATTCAGAATGTATGCATTTCAGAGGGGAAAAAATATGAAGTTATTTCCTCTCAACAGTTTTCCTTTAAATGTAAAAGTTAACTATTGGAATAAAGATGACATATAGTTTGTATAATATCAGCTTCTCTGACTGCATCATGATTTCTATGCCAAATATTTGGTAATTATATGAGGTTCCCATATTGAAATTTATAGCTGGATAGTATGCATTATTTTAGCATCTGTTTTAATTTTAGCATTTCAGTATCTTATAAATATATTCTACTTTTCCTACTTCTCTACTGAACTTCATCCTATTAATCTTTTAAAACTCTGGTTATGTTCTATTAAGTTTCATCAGATAAATCTTAACAATGTTCTGTTATTATATTATGTTGCTTGCCTGTTGCCTTTATACTCCTCAGTCATTATTTGCCAGGAAAATGTCCATTTTAAAATTCCAAACCAGCTCAACACTGACAAGGGTGCTGGTATTTACCTCCTGTGATTGCTTTGGTATTTTTTTAAGATGTAGTATTACTTTGACGGTAAAGTTGAAATATTTGAGAGAGATGCTTTAAACTCACTTATTTGGGGGGGAGGGTAAATGGGCAATGCTGTTCCCAGCCAGGCCTTCCAGCAGGCTAAATGGTTTGCCTGCATCAGATAAGTGAAGAGTTTATTTTCCCATGTTTAGCCATATGACTGGCACATGATAGACTCCATTCTGTCATGTGAAGCTTGATGTGTTCTGAGTGGGGTGTTCTACATCCGGAGTTCATTTATATTGTTTGAATTCTTTTTGGAGCTAAGGACAGTGCTGAATAAACAAAGGGCTGAAGCTAATTGCTTTTGGGCAGGACTTCATAGCAACAGTGCCCTGACAAAAACTTGCTAAGATTCTCCATACCCAAAGAAATACCAAGATCCATCTTCATAAAGAATTATTTGTGTAGTAGATAAAAGAAAAAGATGATTTTAATACTCAGAACTGCTTATTTGATGAGTAGGTTTGATTATTTTTATTTATTTATTTATTTTTGTCAATTGCTAACAAGATAATAGGTATAAGTAAAAACATAGTTATGTATACATGGATACATATAAGAAAAATAAAAAAAATAAAAGAAACAATAGGACAGGGACTGTAGGCACGACGGTGCACTTATGCATGTCCCCTACAGACCTCTTAGGAAAGGGGTGAGGTCAACAGTGGACAGTCTAAGGTGAAAGTTTTTGGGGTTTGGGGAAGAAACCACAGAGTCAGGTAGAGTATTCCAGACATTGACCACTCTGTTGCTGAAGTTGTATTTCCTGCAATCAAGTTTGGTGCAATTAACCTTGAGTTTGTGTCTATTGTTTGCTCTTGTGTTGTTATGGTTGAAACTGAAATACTCATTGACAGTTAGAACACTGCACATGATTTTATATACTATACTTAGATCGGACTGATCTAAGTATAGTTCTAGACTGTCTAGATGTAGAATTTCAAGTCTGGTGGCATAAGGTATTCTGCAATGAGTAGAGGAGTGGAGAACTCTTCTTGTGAAATATTTCTGGACTTTCTCAACTGCGTTAATATCAGATACGTAATGTGGGTGCCAGACTGATGAGCTGTATTCGAGTATTGGTCTAGCAAATGTTTTATATGCTCTCGTTATTAGTGTAATATTACCAGAGAAAAAGCTACTTAAGATTAGGTTAACAACTCTTAACACCTTTTTGGCTATGTAGTTACAGTGGGCTCTAGCACGTAGATCATTAGAGATGAGTACTCCAAAATCCTTGACAGAGTTTGGATCGGCAACAAGGTCTTGACTATTCAGCCTGTATTTTATTTTCTGATATATTTTTTTTGCCAATATGTAGGATAGAGCATTTATTTGTTGAGATTTGAAGTTGCCGTTTGTTTGACCATTCTGATACATAGTCGAGGTCTTTTTGAAGGGTAGCAGTATTATCTGTGGTGTTAAATAGCTTTACATCATCAGCGAAGAGAACACAGTTGTTCTTAATGTGGTCACAGAGGTTATTTATGTAGAGTATGAAAAGATTAGTATCCCTGCTCACAATTTCATTTCTGTCTTGCAATGCTTTTCCTATTGTCCTTGTGTTCGACTTAAATCCATTCACTTAGTGACCATTCAAAGCTACAACAGCATTGAAACATGTCACTTATGATCATTTTTCACACTTAAAACCATTGCAGCATCTCCTGGTCATGTGACCAAAATTCGGCCGCTTGGCAACTGGCATGTACTTATGATGGTTGAAGGCTCCCGGGGCGATGGGATCATCTTTTGTGAACTTCTGACAAGCAAAGTCAGATTCACTTACAACAACCGTGTTACTAACTTAACAACTGCAGTGATTCACTTAAGAACTGTGCCAAGAAAAGTCGTAAAATGAGGCAAAAGTCACTTTAAAAATGCTTCACTTAACAAAAGAAAATTTGGGCTCAACTGTGGCTATAAGTCGAGGACTGTCTGTATCCTTGCATTGCAAAGCTTTGTAACATGCTGTACATGTGTTAAGAAATATCTTAATACAATAGTGAAATTGGCATGTACAGCTAAAAATCCAAAGCAATTTCCGAGAGAGTTTACATATCAAACTAAAGTTCAACTGAAATATATGTCCCATTCCCCAAATTAGAAAGACATGGCTGCAGTTAATATTTTCCCAGCCAGGTGCCTCTCAAGGTTTGTTGGGCTATGTTGTTATACTGTCTGGAAGATAATGGCAGTTTATAATTATAGCAGATTATGTGGTGTTATAGAAGACATTAGACTAGGGAAAGCCAAGATAAATCATGGTGTCATGCAGCTCTTCACATGGCTGCAGTGATTTAGGCCATGCTATCAAAATCTCTTGAAAAAGAAATATTTTTTTTTAAATTGCTGCAATTATGTAAGTAAGCCAGAGTCCCCCACACAGTCACATAACCATGACTGTGGCTACCTTCAGAAGATGATTCAAACCTAAATTCTTTTGTTGGGCAATCTCTGCAAACTGAAGTTTTATGTTGCAGCCCCTGCATTAAATAAACTGCAACAAAGCAAGTGGAACAAAACTAAAGCTACTTTCACAGGACAAAAAATATGGGGGAAGCTTGGAATTAAAGCAGAGCAGAACTTCTGTTGGGACATGCTCACAGTCCATGGAAGGGCAAGATTGTTTCCATGACAAAAATGCATGATACAGCCAAGTTTTCTACAGGAGCCAGAGTGTTTCTTCCCAGAGCACAATTCCCAGAGAATATTCTTCCTTTCTGTTCCTTTTTCTTTCTTTTTAAATCTTTTTTTGTCCTTTTACAACACAACAATGCAGATGATAAAAAAAATTAAGTCAATTGCTAACAAGTATCAATAAATGGGATGGTGGAAATGTCCATCCAGCATTTCAAAAGAAACTAAATTGTGTCACATCACAGGTGAGATCAAATTGCATTTACAAAAACTATAGTGAAAAAAATGCAGCATAAGTCAGATAAATAACTAAAACAGGACAAGAAAAGTGAATGTGGTTTTGGTGCACGTATATTCTGTTCTAATTTTCCATTCTTTTTTAAACAACCATGAGCCATCTCAGTTTTGTATTTATTTGCATACCATAGTTTTTTAATGCATTTTTTTTCTTTTACCAGAAGAGTCTACTATCTTCTGGTGTTTGAGAGTGATTTATAGTAAAACAGACATAAGAAGATTCAAGCATGCTGAATCTTTTGTGCAAATTCCTAGAACAAAGATATCCATAATGCAAACCAGTTCAAATACTGGTTTGAACTGTGGGCCAACTGTGGGGTGGGGGTTGGGGGTGAAGGAACCAATTAGTTATTTCCTGTGAGCCATACAACAATGGGGAAATCTAAATCCAACCAAAGCAATAATTCTAAACTGTTTTATTTGAGAAAAAGCAGATCTGAAATTGCTAAACAAATTGTAGACCAAGCCTTACCAATCTACTGCTGATCTTCCAGTCCTGAATAAAAGATTTCAATCTAAGTTTAGACCATTCCATCTAAACACAATGCTTCCAGCCTCCTGCATCATGGAGATAAGCAGTCAGTTGCAGACTCCGACTTGAAGTTTAGCATGCCCCAGCTCACTACTGTGGTTTCTTCTTCCCAAGTATCAACCCTCCTGTCCCAATGACAAGAAAACTCCCCATGCAAAACAACAAATGATAGGAAGGCTGTGTTCAACAGGCCTCCTACATGTGCACCAGTTGGGCCTGTTCTAGAAAAAATTCAGCCTGCAAGGAAAGCACGCCCTTTTCTCACTGCATCGTACTGAAGATCACCAAGTAACTGGTAATATCATCTCAGTGTAGGAATGACGTAGATGTCCTTTGTGACCACAGCCAGCAACCAGCAGCAATTTCCCCTGAGGAGAATTTGGAGCAGAGGAAAATTCTGTAGACTTGTTGCTTCCAGGAAGGCGCATTCTTCTACTTCAAGTTCTGAGCCTGGAATTTTTTAAAAAATAAAACAGAGATGCGGAAACAAGCCCTTTTGGCAGGCAAACACACACTGCCAGATGGAGTGGGAGGAGATGGAACATTTCTGCACAAGTCCTAGCCCTTTGCCAGTAGGCCAGCAAGATTTAGAATCTTACATCTCAATACCTCTACTTGCAAGTGCTAAACATCAAAAGCAGCTCCGCGTGTTACCTGATACTTAGTGTAATATTTTCTTTCCCTCAAAATGGACATTCCCTCAAAGAAGAAATGCCACCTGACTCCTAAAAGCCTGAATCAATAAGAAAAGCAACCTTCACTGCCCTGGCAAAATAAAAATAAGGCACGTGCACCAGTTGGTATGCACAACATGTAAAGATCAGTTGGGAGGTCCCATACTCTCTATCTATGGTTTTGCCAAAAAAGGGAGAGAGTTTAATATAATTATCTCTTAACTGCAATGCTCTTCACTCTTAAAAGAAAATTTAGGGCAACTCCGTGGAATCCATTCTCTGTGTGAAGATGATACTGTAGACCTGAGATATTTCTGTTACAAATATACAGCTGGGCAAATGGGAAACAAGCAGAAATGTAAGTGCCACTAAAATTCAAAACAGCAGCAAACCTGCCCTCCAAGACCATAAAATTTGGTTTCTGCCAGCCAGAATAGCTACAGTAACAAGCCCAATTCAAACATCATCTTTCTAGCACTTTTCTCATCGAATTCCTATTATAACATACAATACAAATACTAGACAAAGATCCTGTGAAGTTGCCTCCTCTACTTTGACTCAGAAGAACCACAAACAGCTTAACTGCCC
Source organism: Laticauda colubrina (assembly GCA_015471245.1). NCBI lineage: Eukaryota > Metazoa > Chordata > Lepidosauria > Squamata > Elapidae > Laticauda > Laticauda colubrina. The sequence goes on from BLBF01000053.1 coordinate 14,415,575, forward strand.
AGTTGTCATATGAAAAAAAGAAAGATATTACAGTAGACCATGTACTCTAGGAAGACCATGTATTCTAGAACAGGGGTCTCCAACCTTAGCAACTTTAACATTTGTGGACTTGAACTCCCAGAATTCCTCAGCCAGCAAAGCTGGCAAGGAGTTGAAGTCCACAAGACTTAAAATTGCCACGGTTGGAGACCTCTGCTCTCGAAAACCTTCCACATAATCTCCTAGGTGAAGCGGTGAATAGTCCCTGTTCAACAGCAAAGAAACATACATTTTCTGCCTTCTCAGAAGCATCAACTAAGTTCATTGTATAATCACATTTGCCAAATCTCAACATGGAATGTTTCTTGGGTTAAATCTTCAGTATGGATTTGCCAAATTTTCCTAGGACATGTTTTATATCATTGCTTATCCCAATCTGGTGTCCTCCAAATGTATAAATCTTTAGTATCCAAAGGCCAGGTTGGCTAGGAGTTCTGGGAACTGAACTCCAACACATCTGGATGCTATCAGATTGAGGAATGCTATTTAAATGTTTAAGTAAAACTAAAAGCCTTGGAATCTGAACTCAGAGCTTCATATGCTTGCCAGCTGAAAATTGGGAAAAAATGTTCTTTATTGCTTTCTTTCTTACAACCATTGTAGAATTGTTAGCATCTCATCCTATACTACACCATAAAGCTAGATGCTAAAAAGCTACTTAAACTTCTGCTTATATCTTTCTTATACAGGGACATTTTTATGCTGTCCTGAAAGTGGCTTCTGAGGGTCTCTTAAGATGCCACTCTGATTTTTTCTATTCTATTTTTATATGACATGATGTGACATGACATGACATACCATCAATGCAAATGGCATTAAGTAACAGGAGACAGCCTCCCTGCAGAAAGGAACTTATAATCTAAAAGTCAACAAGACCTCAACAAAGGAATAGGAGAAATACCGAGACAGCAAGAGTCAGAGGGAAAATGGATGGTGATGCCAGACGAATGGCTCCCACCGTTACCAATTGTACAGCAATTTCATCATTTTCACTTCCATAGACTTTTAGAAAAATGAAAAGGGATTAAAACAGTGGTAGGAGAAAAGAGTTAAAAATGAGAAACAGTGTCATTAGGAGGCCTTTCATATGTTTATAAATGAAGGACAACAATAGGGTTCTTGGGGTTCTGTCAGCATGGTTCTTTGCTTGCAGAGTAGATGTTTTGTTACCTAACTAGGTAACATGTCCTACAACCATGTTTGGGCTATAGTTGACAAGCTTCCCCCCCCCCCCCTTGTTCTCTGTACTTCTCTGTAAAAGTTGTATAAATATAATTCCTCTTCTAGCAACATTGGAGGGAATCCCTATCATGTCTGTTGTTGATTTCAACATCCTGGATGCTTTTAATACTTGGAACATTCTTCATTTTTTTCTTGCAGCATGAAGCCTTGCAAGCATGCCTGGTTTACTATTAATAATTCCACTTAGCAGGGGAAAAGAACACTGCTAGGAAATAAGACCTGTCTTCTGAAGAGACAGCCCACTGGTCCTGGTTTGCACTTTTTAGACCACCACATTGGCAGTTAGATGTTCCTAAGTGCATACACACACACACACACACACACACACACACACTCAATAAAAGCATTTTTCCTTATTTATAGACTAGTTAGTTAAGCTTTTTCTTTGCCATGTTGGATTTTGACACTGAGGAATTTCTTTTTTCTTTTTATTAAGTTTTAAATAAATGAGCATCTACCTGCCAGCTGAACTAATAAAACCCAGACAAAGCTTTTACATCTTAGATGTTAAGCCAGAGAATGATAATAATTCTAGGTGGGGGCTGTTGATCTCTTCAACGATTATGCAACATATGGAAATATATGATTGCCTTGAAGGTAGCAAACATGGGAGGAAACCGATTATGTCCAGAAAAGCTCACTCCAAAGTATGTAAAAATATTGCTTACTTTGCATTCAACTCTTGCTCAACTGAAAAATTAGCATAAATATAAGATACCAATTTCACAAAATGGATTTAACACTTAAAATGAGCAACTGAGTAACATAACCTAAAATGTGATCAAAATATAAACTGAAAGCATACATGGTGAAATAAAAAAGACAAAGAGAATGTTGTTCCTCTGAAATGGAGTTGTCAAATTTTAACTGGAAGCAACAAAATTTAGCAAGACTACATGAATACCGAACTCTTAAGAATACAAACATACATATACTGTATGTTTATAATCACATCTTAATTACTTGATCTGTATTTGCTTTTGTAAGGAAAGCCAGGCTAGTTCATCTATTCAACAAGTAGTAGAGGAACCTTCCCTACTTCTGTTTCCTGATCTAACCATTACATGATCATTTGGATGGAGTCATATAATTGTCTATGTAATTCTTAATTTAGCATGAGAGTCTCAAAATAAATATGCAGCAAGCATTCTCAAATTTGCACTTTTCCCTAATCCGCAGCCTCTTTCATTTCATTATTCCATCAAGCATTTTTCATTCTTCCTCTTGTAAAATTCCACCTGCATACTTTTTCATAGAAGATGCAAAATTATTCTCCCTGGAGTTGTTCTATTTTCTTTCTGGTTTCCCCACACACCTCCTTTCTTTTTTTCTCCATGCCCATCCATATTTCTTTTCCGCTGCAAAGATCCCTTTCCCACTGCAGAATATTCGAACCAGTGTCCCTCTGGCATTTATTTTCTCTATTTCTGAATGTAGCATTTTGCATTAGTTGAAATGTCCATAGGAATTTCAAGCAGTCCTAAACAGAGTAGATTATATAATCTATGTCACACAAAAAAAAATGAGCAAGTTAATCTCATTATTTCCTACAAATGAGAAAACTCCAGACAGATAGATATACAAGGATGTTTTATTATACAAGCATGGCAGAGGAATATGTCTTTGAACTTATAACCAGGCAAAATGAAGACCACACCCCAAGGAAATAGATAACTGCCTGTTCTCAGTACATTGCAGAAATTGTGCTATGCTTTACATTACAGAAATGAGCTATGCTCATGAGATTTGGATCTAAACTTCTTCCATGAGAAAAATCACATGCTCTGTGTTTACTTCTCACTTCTCCTTATGTCTTGACACCCCATTATTCGGTCAAAGTAAAATACACTGGAAAGCTCCCACCTTGGCCAGATGGCATTTTAAATGAAAGAGTCTTGCATATTATTTATTTCTTGTATATCATTTATATTATTAATTATATAGTTCCATGATTTTTATGCTCGATTCAACTACTTACATTTTTTTAAATAAATAGCTCAATTTCTGATATTTGATTGAAATGAATGATAGAGAAACCTCAGCAAGATGTGTTGGTTTTGCCACAGCAGCTTTAACTCGGAGGCTAATATATAAAATAAGGAGCACAGATGACTCCCAGGGGATGTGTCCTTCCATCCATTTTCCATGTAATCCATCCATTTTCAAGAGGAATGTGGCATGGTAATAGAAAGCAAAGGAAACTGCTTCATATTTAGTCAAATACAAACTTTAACACTATCAACATTGACGAGTACTGACTCTCTAAGCTTTCTAGCAGTGAATATTTAGCTCTGTCTGGAATTGCTCAATAATTAACCTGCAACCTGTGTTCAGTGATGTCACAAGACCCCACTTCAACAAGGTGTTAGTACAGTTACCATTCCATAGCTTTCATCAGATTTTGTCTTTTGCAAAATTACACAATAAACTTTGTCATCCTACAGGCTTTTTTGTAGCCAATCATCCAATTACAATGGAACCATATTAAGTGATCATGCATGAATCTTTGCAGGAAGCAGCCAAAAGATCAGCTGCTGCTAGTGACCAATCAGAAGGCATGGTGCTTGCCACTAGATTCTCTGGTGATCAAGGAATCACTAAGGAATCCAAATCTTGCCCTCGCTTAGATGGAAATGTTTCTCGGCTTTCATAAATCTAATTTTCTACCACTCAGGAAAAGAATGTTTGTTCTCTCCCCTATATGGGCTGCAAAGATCCAATAACTGTTGGATCACCAAAGAGAAGTAGGAAAAAATGCACCATCTCATTTTTGCTCCACAAAAGCAGTTTAACAGAAGAGTCAGAAACAGGCCACAAAGTAAGCAAACTTACGTGACTGGACCCTCTAATCAGAGCCCAGGAAAGCAGTTGAGCCTGTTCCTGCCCAGCAGATGAAGGAGTTCGGTCTTGTCTGGCTCTGTCTGGAATTTTATACAGACCACGTGCACGTTTGGGCTTGCATTAAAACAGCTACAGACTCAGAGGAAAACAAACTTCATTTAAAGGGGAAAGTAGCAACATTGTCTACAGTGTTATGTGTATAAGTACAATACCACAAGGTTCCTTTTAGCTAAAGACCTGAGACAACGTAAACAGATAACTAAGAGCAGGAGCAGGACATCAAAAACAAAAATTCCAAGCCAAAGGAAGCCATTTTAAGCACTTCCTTTATAAAGGCAACAGCATCAAATAACTACAGTATTGAACTTTTCCTGAAACTTATTTGTGACAGTTTCATTACATATCTGAACAATTTATTTTCTAAAGAGATTTTTCCCCAAAACAACTAGAAGCTCAGGGTTCCATTATTCAGTTCAGTCTCAAAACTACACATATAGCATGGAAACCAACATCATTCAAGCGGACACTTGCAAGTTTTCAGAATAAATCTGGTTATGATGCATTGACATATCTTTAACTTTCTGGATAAAAAACCTAGGCACCATCAATTTTATTCCAATAAATAACATAAGATGAAATTCAGGAAAACCCCAATTCTGTCCTGTTTAATTTTAATAGAGGGAGAGCAATGTGGCACTCACAGCAATGTACCTCTGTATGTACCTCTTTAGTACTAGACAATCTTCAAAATGGATATCTAAACATATTATCAAACAGAGCACCAAAATAGCTGTCAGGGTTCTGACGGATGCTTTAATTAATTCATGAGCCATAATACCACACAGAGGCATTGCCAAAATTTGAGCCTGCTACATTGCTTTTGATATGCGAATGTTTCATGACTGGCCATGCCCACTATGGCAGCTATTTTGTGAGCCTAAGCAGGACCCGGTTCAAAATTCCAAATAGGTAGCTGGCAAAAAGAGTGGTCAGCAAAACAAAATATTTAAATTTGAAATCAATTGTCTTTCTCTCACTGCCTCTCACTCTTTCGTTTGTCTCCCCCCCCCCCCATTTTTTTCTTTTGCATACATAAATCTGCATAGCTTGTCCTACATGCATGAAAGTGGATATATCTAATCAGATATTTGTAAAGCAATTCCTGCACTGGAGATCAGAAAAAAATGGAAAAATTATCTTATGATGGAGGAGAGATAGCTGATAGGTGGATTACCAATTCTCTTTTGTCACATAATCCTTGCCACATTGACAGGATTAGGGCTATATCTAAAGTAAACCTTGCAGCCCCATTGCAATGCAGATAAAGGTACAGATCTGTCAAGGTCCTATTGGTTTTTAAAAAGTGTTATCTATAGACTGACCCCAACAATATGTTTTCATGCTCAGAAGCTAGTAATTTTAAATGAATGTTACTTTTTGCCTTGCCACACACATTTCAGAAATGAACTCTGATTGTTTACCACCATGTGCCTCCAACCTCTGGCTTGTTTTGTTCATTGCTATCTTTGCCATCAAATATGTTACCTATTTTGGATAGAAGCTACTGATTGAACTCCACTCTGTTCTCATTCTTCATATTTTGTCAAGTTAAGTGCCATTGTTACAGACATCAGATCTATCTAATTTAAATATATCGATTGTGAAATCAGCATTGGAAAAGCAGGATGAGATAGAGTGGAGCCTAGGTATAGTTTCCAACACATGCAGTTTTTAAATATAGCACTGCAAATTGCTAACCACAAATTTGGAAGGCTTTACTACAAGTCCATGGAGGATACATCACACTGTAAACTAGCAGTTTCTTCCTTACCTTACGAAGAAGTTAAAAAATAAATTGAAGGACTTAGAAATAAGCAGTAATGTGTCTACTAAAATTGAGTTCTTAAAAATGTGACTACTCACATTAACTAGCAAAAGTTTTAAGTAATTCTTAAAATCTTTTAGGGCAGATTCAGGTAGCATAATAGTGAGTGCCAAAATGTATTACAAATGACAGCCAGCAAGTCTAGGCTTCTTGTATCCCTTTGAGCAAAACTAGGATTTTGAAGGAAAAGGCCCTTACATCCAAAACCCATGTACCCTCCCCCACATAAGGTAACTATTAGTTACAGACAATTTTCCCCAAGCACAGTAACATAAGACACAAGCTCCAGTGATCTATTGCTGAGAATGGCAGGACACATTGACTAACCACCGAACCACTTTAAAGCAAGGAAATTCCAACAAAAGCAGCAGAAACAGACTGACCTAGATCCATTTAAGAAGGAGTGGAGGAATTGTTCCGGGACATGAAAAGGAGTTCTGCCTTGGCTTACCATACAGATGGCTCTCCCTATTTCTGCCCTCAAATCAGCCATGCTGAAACTCTGGCCAACCACCTGGAAGCAAGCACACCATGCTGTTAGGCCATGCTGTCAGGGTAACCAGTCTTACAGAGCAGTTCTTCCTTCTCCTGCTATTTCCCGAACTAAAATGACACACTCTTTTTAGTTCAGTTATCTTTGTATTGTGCTATCTGTACATCCCACAAAAACAGCATTTTCCTTAGGAGCTGTGGCAAGGAATCTTATTGCTTTCGGGGATTCTACTGAGATATAATTCCCCCCCCCCAAAAAAAAAATTGTAATTTCATACCAAGTGAGAGACCAATATAGTACTTTCTGCAAACCCATGAAACAATAACACTATAGTAGTAAGGCTTCATATTCAAAATAGGAAGACAAAATTAAAATACCGCATGTGTAGCTGTGGAATAGAAAAAAATATACCAATGTACTACATGTCTGTTGTTCATATACAAGCCTACCCTGATATAAGGATAGTCCCAATTAATCAATCTTTATTCTTTTCTATACAGACTCTTGGAAACTTGATGACTTTGGGCATGTTACTCTCTCTTTTAGCCTAACTCAACCTCACAGGGTGGTTGTTATAGGGAAAAGTAGGAAGAGGAAATATTAAGTATATTTACTACTTTAAGTTATTTGTAAAAACAAAACGAAATGCTATAAAAATAAAATAAAGTATCTTAGTACACATATTTGAATCAATTTTTTACTGAGTTGCCTACAGAAGGAATTACAAAGTATGTGAAACTAGATCTATTATCATTCACAGGTCTGATACTAATGTGCTCTAAAGTAAACAGGAAGTTTCAATATAAGAAGAGCAAAATCCCATTTTGCAATTTTTTTTTCTTCAGTTCAGTCATGCTGACTGATTCCCAGAGACTGCCTGGACAAGTCCTTGCAGTTTTCTTGGCAAAATCTTTCAGAAGTAGTTTGCCACTGCCTCCTTCCTAAGGCTAGCAGAATGTGACAGGCTTTGTGCCCAAGATGGGACTGAACTCACAATCTCCCAATTTCTAGCTTGGTGCCTTAACTATTACACCAAACTGGCTCAACAAAATACATCCAATTGCCTCATTTTGCATGACATCCCTCCCAATCCCTCCCCTCACTCTTCTGGAAGTTTACTTATTTACTTTTTTTTCTTTTTGAAAGATAGCTGGCAGAGAACACAAATAACTTTGAATATACAGCATAAGGTTTATACCAAGTGATATTATTGTTCTGTTGATATCACACACTGCAGAGGCTACAGTGTGTTTGGTTTTGTTTTCTTTTGTTTCTCAATCTTATCTGCAGATGCTCCAGACTAAACTTGGAATAGTTTACAGCCAAATTCCTCCCTGCTCTTGAGCTATGGCCCTTCTACTTTTTCACTACAGGAAGTCCTCAACTTACAACCAATCATTTAGCAACCCCTTTGAAGTTATAACACTTGAAAAAATTACCATATATACTCGCATATAAGCCGACTCTAAAACTCCATTTTTTTTATCAAATTAGGGGGTTGGCTTCTACGGGCATAAATCACACAAATGAACTGACATGACGCCACTTCTCAGATCACGCAATATCATCGACATTACCATTCAGTCATACATACAGCCATAAAAATTGAGACTGCACTAAATAAAGTTAATTCCGACAAACTACAACTCAATTTCAATATTAATTTTAACTGTACCTCAAATAAAATGCAACATAATTACATCTAATTAATCACATTTTTTTTACTCTGGGCTCCTCCATTTTGCTTTTTCTATCACCAGATCATAACACGCTGTGATTGGTTAGTCATTCACGTGACCGCTTTCGTGTTTGCGATCGTCACGTGCAACATCAGATTCTTTACATACCGGGTAATTAACTTAATATTGTTTCCTCCACAAATGCTTTAATAATGAACCTTCATCAATGCATTGCATATTGATACTCTTTTGTTTGGGGGTTGGCTTATATGCGAGTTTTTGCAAAATTCCTTATTTGGGGGCAGTTTTTTAAGGGTCGGCTAATACACAAGATCAGCTTATATGCGAGTATATATGGTACTCACAGCCGATCCCCACACTTACAATCGCCATAACATCTCCAAAGTCACATGATGAAAATTTCAATGCTTTTGGAGACTAGCATGCATTTTCAGGATCCCTGAAATGTGATCACTATTTGTAACTTCCCCAAACAGCAAGCCAGTGGAGGAAACCGGATTCTCTTAATGATCATATGTCTCACTTAACAATTGCAGTGATTTGCTTAACAATGGTGGCAAAAAAGGTCATAAAATTGGGCAGGAGTCCATTTAACAACTGCCTGTCTTAGCAATGAAAATTCTGATCCTCACTCTGATTGTAAATTGAGGACTACCTACAATTCTTCAAAACAGTGTTTTGGGTCCTTCAGCAAGCTCTGTATGTTGAGGAGGTAAGGAGGGGACTTTGATCATGAGGAACATCTTCCTGTGATCCAAGACTTTGTTCCTGATACCAATATTTGAGTGCCTTGCGATCCTGACTGATGAATCATTGCTGTCTAGCAGGATCTCTCCCCAAGCTCGTGGAGTTGATTTCTAAGAGATTTCAACCCCCATGGGGATCAATTTGCCTCAAGTGATCTTGGGTCTGAAATACATTAAATGGTCATACATAGTTTATTTCTGTCTTAGAGCTGATATTATAGGAGCTGGAGATAGAAGGGATTTCCATCACCCTGTTAGTATGGTCAGATCACAGTCTGATCCAAATATAATTGGCAACCGTTTATGATTTCCATAGGCTAGGGAAACCAATTTGAATGATCCAGCACAAACACCTAATGGATCTAAATGATTTCCAGAAAGCATCTGGGAAGTTTAATAACTGTCCCCTTCCCTCACATCAAAGATTACAAGTTAGTAAAATTATAAAAGAATTTTGCAAAGAACTATACCATACCAAAACTAGCAGGGCAAGATGTTGTATATAAACAGGAAGCAAAAGCCACACTTACCACATTGATGTTGTTACCAAGGTGGGTAATGAAATGTCTGCAAACAAACAAGCTCAAAGAGCACTAAGCATTCCACAGCTGCACCCTGAGCTGCACATGTTCTCTTCTATTAAAAATATTGAAGTCACATTTCAAAACACAACAGGTGCAAACAAAGAATCACCCTTGTTGAACTAGAGACATGTAACAGAAGCAGAAGTGGAGTAAATGATAGTGTTATTACACAAGGCAGTAAGAAGATGCAAAGACAGCCCCAAGGCTGTCAGTATGTAAAAAGCTTCAAAATAGCCTGACATTAATTTCCCTGAAGTTCATCACAGCGGTGAACTGCCTTGAAACAGAATAGAAGGTTATGTGGTTTGATGGGTGTTTTTTCTCAGCCATTCGGTGGCTTTCACACAGAGAAAGCCTTGTTGTAACCACATCATTCACTCTCCTTGGATAGTCAGAACAACTATCCCAGTTTTTTTTTTTTCTTGCTTTGTGGCAAGGAAAGAAGTGTCATACAAAATTAAGCAGGCAGTATAAAATCTCCATTTTGGCAGCCAGAGGGCAAAATGAAGAAGAAAAAAAGACTTTAAGTTTTTGGTAAGAAAGCAAGCAAGCAAGCACAGGATATACTGTTCACTCATTTAAAAAGATGACCTGATTCATGACATAAGGCAGCATAAAGATAATAAGGACAGAGGGTTTCTATTTAGCAAATTGCTAGTCCTAAATGTAACACTGAGGTGAAGCACCTTCCATGTTGCTAAACACATCATTTTTAAGGAAGATGTTTGCAAGTATATTTCCAGTGATTGCCCAAATGAAGCCTCTGTCAAATCAGTGCTGTGGAAAGCTGCAGAAGTAAAACTCCCATTATTCCCATTCCAGCATGGCTATAAGCCCCTCCCCCCCCCCTTTTTTTTTTTCTGGGGATGACTGCTGTAATATTCCATACATTTGCTGAACAATAGCATGGAGGAGGCTTTTTTATATACACACACAATTATCCACAGATCATCAAACAGAAATCACCCCCAAATCCCTCTCCAAGTCAGCCATCTGCCTTTCAGCAAATACAAATACTGTACAAGGAATATGAAGGATAAGAGGGAAAAAAAAATACAGAAGAAAAGAGGGAAGGAAGCCTGTTTTTCAATATGTGGGTTTTCATTTTTTTAAAAAACTCTGCATTCTTCTCTCAATCAAATTACTGTCCTTTGGACTAATTGTAAAGAGTTCCTAATCTACAGGAGGAACAAAACACTTACCCTTTCAGCCAAAAGAGAGAGCTGTTTTAAACTAATCAAATCAAGGACAGAATCATCAAGATAATTCCATTCAACCTGGAACACAAATCCCATGTTCAGAAATCCAATGAATACAAATCTTGTAATCTTTACTCAGAAATCTCTTTTTTGTCTTGGTTCTTGAAAGTGAACTATGCACCCTTTTTCTGACTTTCTCCAAAAACAGCAAGAAAAAAAAAACCTTAGAAGCTCCAGCAAAACATCAATGCAACTCTTTTGCCTGTGGATCCTGTGATAAACCTAAAGTGTCATCTTAGCAGGATTTTGTAATAAGCTATCAATTCTATATTGCTCTCTACATTCCCTATCCAGTTGCCAAATGAAAGCTAAGTTGCATCATAACAAGCAAAATACAAATCATCCTGCTCAAAATTCATCAACCTTTCCTTCTTTCTACCAGTGCAATTTAGATACCAAAATAATTTTTAGTTATTGGTATAAGGTTTTTTTCTCTCTACTTTCTATCAATCTTAACATTCTTCCACTCTATAATTACATGCACTCTAAATCTGGCTGCTCCACTGTAGAATCCTCAACCCGGAAAGCTAGTTTGGGCTCCCAAGTTAAAAGCACAAGCAATTAATTTTAAGAGCAGCCTAATGGAATGTGTTTTCTCTTCTGAAACATATCTGAGACTCCTTCCCTCTAGGCAACATTAAGATCCAAATTGTGCCTAGAAAATTGAGTTCTATCATCACTGCTACATTTTGCATCTCAATACCACATGCTTGGCAAGGAGGCAGGCAGGGAAGATGTACAAAACAGATGTAATTTGACCTTAATGGACAACCACCAAAGATACTTGTCCTTGCAGGAAAAGGAGAGAGGACACATTCTTCTAGAGTTAAAACTACTTGTAGTTTCAAGGTGAACTCTCTGGCTGTCCTCCACACTGGCATTTCAAGTCCCCCTTCAACAAAACAAAACCCTTCTAGTCAGAATCGTAGCCAAACATTCATCATCTGCAGTTAATCAGAGTACACCAGGGGAAGATTCCTGTTTCTTCACATTTCTTTCACGCAGACAACTAGGTTTGTGTGTATGAAAGTTTCACTAGTTCTTCCCCTGTTTGCATGCAATTCACTTCTGGTTCTCTACAGCAGTTTCAAGGTAGAACATAAAGGCCACTGAAATCCAGGAACATGAGTCCCACAACTTAGGACAGCCTAGCAGAGGGATGTCAAACTCACATCATCATGGTGGTGTCATGTGATGTAGCGGGGCTTTTTCTCCCTTTGCTAAACCAGGCATGGGCATAACCAGCACGTGACGCATCTGGCCAACGGGCCGGAGTTTGACAGCCCTGCCCTAGCACAAAGCTTTTCAACAATGTGAAGACATGTTGACTTCAACTCCCAGAATTCCCCAGCCAGCATTCATTGGCCTAACAGACAGAATTGTACACAAGAGATTATACACAGCACAAAATGCAGAAAAACTCCTGGATTTTTGTCTAGAAAAAGCCCAGAGGTTTACTCTCTCTTCAGCTGAATCACACACAGTTTAGGAGCTTCTACTATTCCCTTACCTCTTTCCCACCCTTAAATTCCTACAGGCTTTGAAGTCTTAAATATTATATTACAGAAATATTCAATCATACTCCAAATACTCAGAGGAAATCACTGAGCAGCTGCTGTCAGTCTAGAATCTGCCACTGGCTTCTAAACAGTTTCAGTTACAAGCTCTGAAGAAAAACATTACAATCCTCTGAAATGTTACATATGGTATATTTGTTAACAAGACTGTATCCAATAAAAATGCCATCTTGGTCATTTCTTTTTTTCAGACTTTTGTTATCTATAGAGCCAAGTTTGGAAAAACAAACAGAAATACAACTATCTTCACTTCCAAAAAATCTAGGCACAAGAAATACCATTTTAAAAATTACTTTTTCAAGTACTTTGAAATTTACCATTTTAGTTGTAAACTGGAAAAGTAATTTTTTTTCCAAAAGTTAGAGAACAAATGTAAACACATTCATTCCTTATGAGAATATGCTGAGGAGTTTTTTTCCATTAATACATTATGTGCTATCAAGCCAATGTAAACTTTTTAACAACCATATAAATAAATTTCCTCCAGAATAATCTGTTCCCAGCTCAAGTCTTCCAGTGGTGCATTCATTGCCATTATAACTGAGTTCATCCATATTGCTCCCTCCTCTTGTTGTCATCTTCTCCTTCCTTCTATCTTGCCTAGCATTAAAACTTCTTCCAGAGAGATGGATCTTTGCATAATATGTTCATGATATGATCATTTGAGCCTGGTTATTTGTACATCAAGTGACAACTCTGGATTGATTTGTTTGACGATCCATTTGTTAATTATCTTGGCAATCCATGCTATTCTCAGGAGTTTTCTCCCACAACAAATATTAAAAGCATCAATACTTTTCCTGTACTGCTTTTTCAAACTCCAACTTGTATTGCCCTAGAATATCATAGGAAAAAATCATTGCCTGCACATATCTGATCCTTGTAGACAGAAAAGAATCAGATGCTGTGATGTGTCACCAAGATCTTCAGACCAACTGCAGCATAGTTTTTGACTGCAGTTTCTTTACTGTTGACAGTCAATCTTAAAAGGCAAAAGCTGTCCACAAATTCAGTATCTTCACTATCAACTCTCTGGCAATTTCTCTACCTGTTATTAATTTGGCCTTCTTTATATTTAAACTTTTTTTTTACTGTGCTTATTGACTTTCATTACTAGAATTTTGCAAATCATTTGCAGTTCAGCTGGTGTCATCAACACATTGCATGTTATTAATGCTTCTTCCTTTAATTTTAAACCACATTCATCTTCTTCCAATCCCGCATAACTGAATACAGTATACAGTATATTCAATATATTAGCCAAATAAATAAGGAGAGAATATATAGCCTTGTCTTATTGCTTTGCCAACCTTGAGGCAGTCTGTGTTCTGTCCTGATCAACTTCCCTTACATGACCTTTAACATGAGGCGATGCGATTTCCATTTTTCACAGGTTGACATGATAGACATAGTCAAAGGCCTTTCTATAATCAATGAAACACTCACTAATTTTGCCTTTTTCAACTGTTCAGCATGCCTCAGCTTTTTAAATAAGGCATCTCTCTCATTTCTCTTTCCATGTAGGGCTTTATTCCACACTGAATGATCCTAAGCATTATTAGAATGTGAAATGAAAGATATTGTTTGATAGTTTGTACACTCTGCAAAGTGTGCACAGCCTTGGTATTGGTATGTGGACTGACCTCTTCCAATCTATGAAACACTGGGCCATTCTCCAGGTTTGCTGGCAGAGCTTGGTTTGGATCCTTACCGGTTCTTTTTCTGTTGTTTCCCATATTTCTTTATATTCCATGAATTCCTGTAGCCTTCCAATTTGGCAATGACTGGAATGTTGATCTAACTTCATCTTCTAGCACGAGGTAGTCTTGCAAGTAGAGAATGTTGGGCATCGGCCTCTGAACTGCATAAAATGTCAGTATCTGCCTTTCATCTTTCATCTTCTTTCAAATAACTACAAACTGGCATCCTATGGCATCCTTCAACAAACCACTTTGAAGTTGGAATCTCCTGAGTTTAGAAATATTTTGGAGGCCTTTTGTTTTTCCATGTATGTTCCTATCTTCAGTGTCTTTACATATATAACTTTAGTACTTTTTCTTAATTCTTCTAATTCCTCCTTGGAATTCTTTGTTCTCTCCTGAAATCCCTGTCTCTCTTGGTTTTGATTTTTCTTTTTGACAATTGTTCAAATAGCCAGTTTCCTTTGTTTCTTAGTTTTTGACAGTTTCCTTCTACAGTACATATATCTTTAACAATGTGTTTGATTTCATTACATTGTTCCTCTGGCGCTGTATCAGTGAAATCCAGGAGTTCAGAATGATTCCTGATCTTCTTGAAAATTATGGTGATTGAAGTTCATATCCAAATTAGCTGGCTTTCTTCTTTTGCTTTAACTCAGTGTAGAATTTGCACATGAACAATTTATCTCTTCCACAGTATGTCCCTGCCTATGGCTTTGCTATCATAACTGGTCTCTTTTCTCTTTGTGCCAAAAATATAGTCAATTTGATTTCTATATATTTCATGTGGCATTGCACAGTCATTTTAGCTATTGGAAGACTATGTAGCATTGAAGAAATCTTTGGTTGGAAAAGAACTGATGATCTTCTCCTGCTATGTTTTCTTCCTTTGTATTTTCAACTTCCAGTATCCAACCACAAACAGTGTATCTTGCTTGCCTATTCTATCCATTTCAGATTAAATTTGACCATAAATCTCCTAAAACTTCCCAACTGCATCATCTGTTGGCTCATAAACTTGGGTAGGTGTCACATCACAGAGTTGCCCATAATGTCTATTTTATATAACTCAGTCATTGAGTGCAATGTACCAAGTATTGTCCTTGCTGTATTCTTCCTGATTATGAATCAATTCCTTCTTTGTTTTTCACGTCCTGAATAATAATAAATCTTCTGACTGAACATGTCCAATTCTAGATAATTTCAGTTTGGTGATGCCTCAGATATCAGTGAATGATTCATTTTATCTTTAACTGTGTTGAATTTTCCCATGTTCATGGGTCTTATGTTCCATCACCTACTGTAACTCTGTCTTTGCAACTTTGGATTATTTTCCTGCATGGCAACTCTACTTCCCAAAAGCTTTATCTTACTATGTCATAAATATAATTGGTACTCTGCAATATTCCCTGATCTTTCTCAGTAGCCTATCAGTGCCATCCAATCCAAAGAGCTATCATCCAGCACTGTATCATCAATCATGTTATATTGGCTACCCATTGTTTTTTGTAAACCACAGGAATAGTTTATTATTGCCTTCTCCAGCACAGTATGAAATTATGCCTTTGCCATTGTCACTAAAGTGATTATCTGCCTCCAGCATTTTCATATAAGTGTCTGGTTGCTTTAGCCAGGCAGTTGAGATGACCTTCACATCTAAGGTGACTCTGCTGGGATTGTGTACTTTTAGCATGTACTTCTATTGTTCTCCCTTCATCTAATCCAGTGGCAGCATAGTAGAACTTAGTGGGCTTAGAAACCATACATACAACCAATAAAACTTTCTTGTCTGTTTTAAAGTTGCAGTCCCACATGTATTTATTTGGGATAAAATAAAGCCCAATTAGGAGAAATTACTGTTGAATAAACAAGTACAGAACTAGAAATAATAATGGACAGTTTGCCTCTATTTTATAGATGAGAAACCCTTAGTTCAAACTACATACTCTGCTCTCAAATAAGTGAGAAAAAAAATCCCACTTATTCTCAATTACATTTTTCACTGTTAACTGCATCCTTGGTTGAAAACTGATACCCAGAAAGTATGGACTGAGTGCCCCAAGCAGAGATATCTTAAACAGGGGCCTAGTGCTAATTCAGACAGCATAAGACTAACCAGAAATGTTGGCAAAAAAAGGAAAAAAGCAGAAATAGATGTATTATAGCACAAGGGGGGGGGGGATCTAGACTTTCATTTGATCAGAAGTATTACTCTGTATTTGATTTCAAGGCAGCCAATTTTTCTTAAGTGGCTAGGAGGCAGGGGGAAAAATATTTTGAAAGGAAAAGGAAAGATTGCAGAAGCAGAGAACTCTTATGTATTCAAAAGAAGCTTCACAGAAAAACTTGTGCTAGAGGAATCCTTAGATGTGGAAGAGCAGGCTTTACTACAACACCAAATATCTTCTTTATCTGCCAGGCAAATCTTCTCAAATGTGGCAATAATATCAGATTCAGACAATTATCAATCAGATCCTTGAACCCCACGGCTCATTCCTGTCCTTTCAGATCCCCTAGCATAGACCCAATATCTATCAGGTTTTCCATTTGCCTGCTTTTCTGGCCCCTGTCCATCCTCACATCTCATCCTGCCTAGTCTTTCGGTTTTTTTCTGAATCCCTAACAACTCCACCAAGTCCAGTATGCACTGCAAGCTCTGTCTCTCTCCAGAACCACAGACTTCTGCAACACAGCCTTTTCCGACATTAAATACTGTACCTCATATCCTCTACACCAGCTTTCCCTAACTTGGCCTCTTCCAGATGTGCTTAAGCTCCAACTCTCAGGAGTTTTGGCCTAACATATCTGCAGAGTGCCCAGGAGACGTTCAGTCCCTAAATGTGAGTTATTTCTCCACTTTGTTATTCAGGTATTTATTTGCTAGGTTACACTCAATTCCGCCTTCATTCCCGGATGTTCAACAAACAGTTCTAAAGTACAAGATAAAGCACAGTAAAACTAACCGTAAACACAAAGGTGAACTGGAAAAGTGTATCAGTTTCCCCACTCACAATTATACATATTTAAATTATACATATTTAAGATGTAAGGCGCCACACATTCAGGACATATATGGCTTCTCACTTGGCTTCCTACTTCTGTTGGAAACAGCCTTTGTGCATTCACACAAGATGTTTGAAGGAATCACAGCTGAGTCAAGTCAGTGTTGCAAGTTCACACGACATGCTAAACTACAGATAACCAACCACAAGCGGTGAAGTTCCTTGAACACGCTGAAGCTAGAAAGTGGTTGGCTCATGTCCTCTCAATGCTCGAACGCAGCAAATACAAAATACAAACACAAAAACAACTCTTGCACTCCTCTCTTCCTGCCTTCAACAACCACAACCCTTTTTTCCCCCTCGTTTTCGGTCCCACCTTCCTTCCATTCAGGCAGCTGCTCGCTCACCCTCGCGAAGACGAGCGTCAGGACAGCCTGTTCCAGTGTCCGGCTCCCGTCGTCCACCCCATTCGACTGCCGCCCCAACTTCTCTCCATGCTCTGCCTCAGATTCAGGCTCCGCCCGGCTGCCACCCCCTAAAACCTCCCCAGAAAGGCAGCCAGTCGAGCGAACGGACAGAGAGGCAGAGGGCCGGGCTCGGGGGACTCTCGACGGCCGGCGCTAGGCCGGCCTCGGAACATCCAAAGTTGAGGGAAGGAGGGGACATTTAGTGACGTGAGAAGGCGCGGGAAGTCATGAGTGGGGAAATGGGCTGACATAAATCAACAAGGATCCTTGTTCAATATTCACTTTCTTTCTCTCTTCCTATCCAGACTGACTAGGAACAATGAAGGAACATTCAAAAGTTGGCCCGTTGGCCGTTGCTTTAATAATGAACCAAAATGGTCCGCATGATTTTTCTGTCAGTGTGATACATTTTTTTAAAAACAACAAACTAAAGCAGTCTCCTTAACGACCATTATATCAAATGCCAAAGCACCAGAAACAAAAATTCGACAATAATAATAAGATAAGAAATCAGTAAAATATGAATGGCACAGATGCCTGACCCAAATTAAAATTCTTAACGTATTAACCCACCTTACATATTCTGATACACAGATATTGAACGTCCATTGCATTCAAGAGGCTGCTCATCTTGATCAGCGGTTACAGATCTTGATAAAATTTATTGGTACATTTTGTATTATAATAAATCACCTGTTTAATCCTGTACTCCCTTTCAAAGTAGTAATTTGATGCTTGCATTTATTATCTTGTACAAAGTGTAGCTTTGCTCCCAACTTCACCTGGAAAATATGGTAGCATTTGAAAGGAGGGGGGGGGGGAATTTATTGAGCCCTGGTATCATTTGAAGTTTTGTGAATTCTGAATTTTCAGCATTCTGAAAAAGGAGACTTCTTGTCAACTCAATGATGAGCTGGGAATTAAAAAAAAACAGATGACTTTGAAAGCATTAAATTTAGCACATTTATTCTGTCAAGACTTATTATAGATCACTATTTATTCAGGTACATTCATTGTAGTTCTGTGAGAAGAGTGGTTTCTACTCTTCATTATTACTTCTATGTATGTAGTAATAAAACAGGGAGGGATCCACTGCAAAATACTGGTGTCTCTGGGAACTAGGAAAAAAGGAACATTTGGCAAAATGTATGTAGAAATAAGGAAGTAAATCACAGTATTCTGAAAACAGGAAAAGCACATGATAATCCCTGTGTAGGAAGTTAGCACCCACACCTCTCCTAGAAAATTGAAATATTGTAAGAAATATTAAAAGACAGAATATTTCCCCTAAAAGAGCAGAAACTCAGAATCAGAAACTCACCTCAGAAGGAGAAACTCACCCCCACCTTTGTTAATGGGTGGGCCATTAAGGCCTGGGCCAGAATACTTTACATAACAAAGATCTCCAGGTAAAGCTATTGCAATTGCCAAAAGCCCTTTTCAGTGCATCATCATCCAGCAAGCCTGGAATTCAGGACAGCCTACAGAATTGCCCCTGCATGGCCCCATGGGAGTCTGACAACCAATTAGAAACAAGCTTCAGTTCAAATCCCCAAAAAGGTTATAAAACCCAGGCGGTATTCTCAGCATATCAGCCCTTTTTCTTCATCTCTTCCTTCACCTTGAGGCATGTGATCGTCCTTCCTTTTCACTCTGGAGCTCCAGGCCATGTGGTCCTCCTGTCCACCATGAAACCTTCCAAACAGCCTCCATGTTTCCAATGTCTTTTTCCCCACTTGGAACTGAACCCAGAAGGATTTTTCTTCCAACAACTGAATTTTAAAGCTTCTTCAGGAAGACACATAGCTGTAAGATGATGCATAATTAGTTAAGTATTATTTCCAGTGGAATGACTTTATAAGATTTGTCATGGAGCATATTTTTTTTGTCATTAGCTATGTAGGCATCTCAAGCCAGTTTCCGGTGTTGCCTGCAAGACAGGAGTTAACTTCCTTTGCTAGGGAATGAGCAGAAGCCTGGTTTTCTACTCCATTCGACTCTTTTGAGGAGAACATACTTCCATTAAATAATGTCCATTTTCACCTTTCACAAACAAAAAATTGCATACTTATTTCAAAAGTGAAGAGATGCAGAATTATAAAAAAAACATAATTTCTCAGCAAAGTGGAAGCAAGTTCCCAGCCTCTTCTGTAAGAGGTGGGGCTGAGATCCTTGCTTGCTTTGTCTATTTCTGCAAAAGCACATAAATCAGACAACCTCACAGGCTGCATTGAAGTAGTGGAGTCAGTATGTGTTTATGTGTGAACAACACATGGACAACTGTTTTCCTGTTTCCCTGACACAGCTGAGATTAATTCTTTTTTATTTTTTCTTCTACCAGGCACCAGTTAATTAATTGTATTTTTAAAAACCCACTGGCATTCACCTATTCAAAGAAACTTATTCTTTCAGGTGTCTCAGTCTTCCCAGCAATGCACACATATGTGCAAAGTAGTCATAATTATCAAGCTTTTTGCTGTCTGATTTTTAATTACTCAATAACTATCAGTTTGACAACTTCATGTCATAGGCAAACCTCCCACCCACCTTTCTGGTAGTAAAACCAATGTTACAATGATATTTTCTTTTTTCTTCCAATATAAATCTGCTATCTATATGCTATTAAAACTCATATTGTATTTTATCTGTTTTTTGTATTTGTACTCTCAGGTTAGCCCAAACAATGCATTATACTGCAACCATTTTTGAATCTAGGTACCTCAAATTTGCTAATTAAAAAATGCATAAAAAGCTGGGACCCATTAAATAGCTAGGACTCCTGTGGAATTGAAATTTCTGTGATGTCCAGAGTAGTTTTATTTACAAATTTATGAAAGGTTGCAGCATCTCTGCAATCACATGAACATGATTTCCATATTCCCTGCTAACTTCCCACAAGCAAAGTCAGTGGGGAAGCCATCAGGAAGTCAGAAGCTGATCCCTCTCTGACTGCTATCTTGCCATCAGTTTAGGTAAGTAAATATTATGGTCCTTGACTTGCAACCACAATTCAGCCCAAAATTTCTGTTAAGTGAGACTTTGTTGAATGAGTTTTGCCCCATTTTAACAAAGGCAGCAAGAAAGGTTGCAAGTGAATCACTGCAGTTGATAATGGTCGTGTTTTTTTTTTTTAGTGCCATTGTAACTTTGGTGACTAAATGAACTGTGAACAAAATGCACAAAACTAGCTGTACAGTATTAGCATATACAGGTAGCATCTCTATTTGATTTGCAATATTTCCAAAGGATAATTTCCTTTTAAGTTGTTAATGCAAAAACTGCCTTTTCCTCCTCTGTTTTTGAGTTGCTAATCCTGTAGGAAGAACACTTCTTAGAAGAATGATTTTAATGCAAAAGTGCCATGATCTCAATTCTGAAATGGGGTCCAAATTCTTGATTGAATTCTGTCATTCCAAACAATCTATGGCTCCCATCTTTCCAGTCACAAACCTGTTACACGCTGAATTTTAATGCAACGTGTGAAAAAAATATTTGATTAAAGGGATCTAATGTGCTTTATTTCTATAATTTCTGCTGAGAATCAATTGGTTTGGAGACCATTAGGAGGACAAAATTACTAGGAAAGAAAATGATCAATTGATTTATTTGTGATTGTCAGCTCTTATTGACAACATAGATAGATTTTCTCCATCATGATCTGATCTAATGTGGTCTTTCAGCTCTACCAATGGTATACCCACTTTGCTGCTGGTTGTCCTCTATTCTTTTGCATCCAGGAGAAGAGGCATTATAAGCCTTCTTGAAAGAAAAGCCAAAAGGTCAGCATCTCCCTTCTCTTACCAATTCTCACCTAAAAATCCACACAGACAATCCCCTTGATATTACTCAACTACATCTTCAAGATAACAGATCTCTAATATGGATTTTAGCATGGTTGTGTCCTTGTGAGTACACTTCATAAGGACAAGCAGTTTCAAGAGTGGCATCCTGTTATCACTCTCTGTAGGATTTTTTTTTTTAAACGGCTTGGAAGTTATATAGTTCTTTACCAATATGTGCTTCCAAGCATTCTAAAATAAACTGATTAATGTACACAAAATTAGATGGTCTTAAGCAGACAACCCTCACAATAGGCATTACTTTAACAACTTTCTAAATTTTCATTTTTTGTGATGTCATAGAATGTTTCGAGCCATCCTAACACCATTCTTTTTAAATCCTATGATACTTATTATATTCTGGAAACAACTGGGTACACCTCAAGAGTCCAGCAAAACTTATCCTCCAAACTGAAGGAAAAAAAACTGTGCTGGTTTATGTTATAGCGGTAGGTAGGATAATAGGATAACATGCCAAAGATCATGTACAGAAGAAATCTAAAGAGAAGGCCCATGAATATTGTCCAATTGTGAATTGACTACAGAATACTATGTCCTTGGTGAGGATGTAGAACAGAGGTGTCAAACTCGATTTCATTCAGGGCTGCATAAGGGTTGTGTTTGACTTTAAGGGGGTGGGGGAGGCATGGCCATCTCAACATCATTCATGTTGGGGGAACCTGTGGTGGCCCCAGTGGCTGTGATGGCCTCCTGCAACCCTCTGCTAGCAAAAACAGAGCTCAGGAGGGCCACCTGCAGCCCTCCCGAGCTCTGTTTTCACTGGCAGAGGCACAATGGGCCAGTCCTTCACTGTTTCCAGGGCAGGTCCCAGGCCTTGATTTTGACACCCCTGATATAGAAACAACACACATTGGTGCGCTATTAAATTTTTCATGTGATCACATTTAATGTTGCAAGTAAGCCATGCCAGTAATAGCTCCAGTTAGATATTACCAAGTAGTATTAGTATATTAGATTTCACTATTGTTCTTTAGTTATATATAGAATACTTTGGAAAATTACCAACAAAAAGTATAGTTTTCATATTGGAGATTATGATCATTGTGTGGAAATGAAAACCACACAAGTTTGAAATTGGAGAACATAGTTCAAAGGTTATCTGCTCAAGGATCATATGCATAAAAACTACTTTACAAAAATTCAACTTTTACACAGGAAATCTATGCAAAAAGAAAGGATGCTTCCATTGCCCCCACAGCAATTTTGCACAATTAAAAGATTTTAATGAATTTTTACTTCGAAATGTTCCACAGCACTTTTTTTAATTTACCAGGAATTTTTTTTTTTTCAAAATCATGAGGAACAGATGTTTGACTTATTTAAAGGATGCTTAACATTGGTCTTCTAGCCCAAAGAGTAAATATATGCTTCTGCTTTGTAAAAATGAAAACATTCAGCAAGTTTTCCCAAGAAAGAATATAGTTGGGGGTTTTATGGCAATCAATCTGTTTTGTCTTATTAAGATTTAAAAGGAGAGGAGCTCAAAAAAAAAACAAGTAAATGAAATAATTTTCAAATGTATCAAGACCAGGTTTACAAAATCACTAACAACAAAAACATATACAAAACCATTTTCTGTTGGTACTATTCTGGGAAAAATTCAGACACAATTGATGTTAGAACAGTGCAAACAATTGTCAAAGCAAAATGCATAATTGCAGCTCTGATTAAGTGACACTATACATTATTAGAAAGAGAAAACAGCAGGAAAACATTTGGTTCAACTCCAAAGCTGTTTGTGTTGAAGATTGAGTGTGGTGCTTTTAGCTCGTGTAGCAACTGTACAAAGAGTTCATGAGTCAGCAGAGGTTTTATTTTGGGAGCCCTTAAGCTACAAAATGAACATTTGTGTCACTTATATAAAATCAAATGGTACATGTACTTGAAAAATAAGTTTAAAAGAGACTGCAAACTCTGATTTGGGAATTACAAGCTGACCCAGGAAAATATTATTGCAGGTTTATAAACATGTAATGAACACTGCAAATAAGATTTTTAAAAATGTATTATTTAACAAAAATATATAGTTATGCTTATATATAACCTGTTTATCATCTTGTTTTCTTTAATCTGGCACTGGTACATTGGGGGAAAGTTGTTGAACCTTAACTGGATTGAATAGAAACATGATTTTATTATAATCTAATACGAATATTACTAAAAGGGGGGCCATAGAGCTACAATATAACCATATTAAACCTAATTAAAAGAGTGGTATAGCAGGGGTGTCAAACTCAATTTCATTGAGGGCTGCATCAGAATTATGTTTAACCTCGGTGGCCGTGGTGGGCATGGCCATCATGACATCACTTGTGTTGGCACCTGTGGTGGCACTCTATCAACAAAAACGGGCTCTTGAGCTCTGTTTTCGGTTGGGATTGTTAGGTATAACATTGTTCACCCTAACTGGTTTAGGTGAAATAATAGCTATGAATCATAGTTAGTGTATGCAGCTTTAACTGTAAAATAGCAACTGTGGGTGTGGTTATGAAAACCATATAAAAGTAGCAAGACTACGGCTTGCTCTCACTCTCTCTGGCTTTGATGATCCCTGATTACTGCTTGGAAGCAAGACTGCATTGCTCGAACGGGAGAGACAACAACGAACTGATTTATGAGAACTGACAATAGGATATTCTACATGGACTTTGCT
>BLBF01000053.1:14439632-14461251 GCA_015471245.1 Laticauda colubrina
TGTTTAGCTTGTCTACCTAACCCTGGTTGGGGAACCCAGGCTTAACAGGGATGGTCTCCTGAAACCCTCTGCCATGAAAACACAGTTGGGAGGTTATACGCTGCCCTCATGAGCTCCGTTTTTGCTGGCAGAAGCATTGCAGGTTGGTCCTTTGCTATTTCCAGGGCAGCCCCGTGGGCCAGATCTAAGCACCCTGTAGGCCGGGTCTGGCCCCTGGGCTTTGAGTTTGACACCCCTGCGATAGAGTAATTTAGTATAAGAGAAATGCTTCCCCCCCACCTCCGAGATTTAGTGGTAGGTTATTGCTTCATTCCATACTTTAGTTTTGAGAACTTGAAGAAAGATCTCTGGATGTCCCCAGAACAAGTTAAAATATTAAATGCCATCCAGGACATTTGAAAAAAAAAAAACTTTTAAGGGGGGAAAACCGGGGGGGGGGGGGTATTTTCCTGGTGAGACTCTTGATCTGGTGTCACCTGTAAGTGATTCTATGTCAATGTCAGAATTGGGTAGATGATGCAATTTCTTCTAGCTCAATGATACAACTCAAATCACACAGGTTTTATTTTACAATTGCCAACAGGGATGTCTCACAATGGTAGAGGCAAGTTAGACTAATTTCCCGTTATTAATGTCTCCTACCAATCCCCACTCTCCGAGTTTTCCTTCTCTCTCCTGAGCTGCGATCTTGTATTGGGTTTCAGAGCAGCCTTGCATTTAAAGCAAAAAAAGAACAAACAGAAGAAAAGTCATTTAAGCTTGTGCTTTCTTTTTGGGCAAAAATTCTGTCTATAATAACCACAGGTGTTTTTTTTTTAAGGAACTCTATCTTCTTAAACACTTTGGAACAGTTTTGAATTTCAGTTATACAAGATAAATGTTTCCTAATTTGAAAACAATGCATTAAAGAGCTAAGGTTTTCTAACTGAACACATAATGTGTTTCATCAATGATGGTTTCATCGCAGTATACTCATAAATTTCATCTTCACAAAAAACATATATGCCTTGAGATGGAATGTGTTGACTGTCTCATGAGAACATTATATAAAGGGCAATGTCATTATAATTTTAGGACAGCCTAGTTGATTGGTTGCACGCGCCACAGAGGGGCATCAGAGGAAATAGGGAGAAACAATGTATGACAGCTGCAAGGGCATGTCAGTATCGATTATGTGATTATGATTATGGGCAACATTTGATTCAGTCCCTTTCCTCAGTTGCACTTCTGACCTGTCACTCAGATGAGATGAGGAAATAGCATTGCTTTTGTCAATTTCAGTCCAACTTCCACATATCTCAGATTTTTAATGCTGCAAAAGAATGGCAAGAACTGACACATCCAGAAGAAATCCATGGGAGATGGACACAAATGACTTGTCAAACTAATAATGAGAAAGTATAGAAATCATTTCTTGGCAGAAGCAGCAGAAAGACCACATCACGCTCATTCAATCATTACACTGGCAGAAGCATCTGCAGAAACTAGATATTTGTCATGCCATCAGAACAGGCCAAAATAGCCATCTAGGGCAGTGCCTAGTGACAGGAGAAGAGGGAACCTACCTGAAGTGAGCAAAGGTCAACAGGAACCGGACAGTTCCTGGTTGAATTACCTTGACAAGCAAGGGTTTCAGATTGCTCATAGAGCAAAATTTGTGTCTTGGAAGAAAATGAAGAACACTAAAACTGAAACAGCCAAGCAACTTCAAGCTGCCTCCCTGACAGGCTGAGAAGAAGTTGGAGGCAATGTCATGGTATGTCCTATAAAAATTGTTATCAAAGCATTTTTTCCTACCGTTAGCAGGATATAAAAGCTCTACAGCTATAATAATAAGTGAAGATTCAAATATCACATGACTTTGAAGCACTAGATCCATAGAATCAAAGGTCTACCGCACTGGACTGGACTTGAGGTGCAGATTGTACAGGAAAATCTCAGAGATAACCTCACATAGAGCAGGATGTAAGATGCAAGCGGGAACATGTACACCGATTGTCAGAATCAAGTAACTGGCAATTTGTATAGGAATATCTGCACAGTATATGGTCTAAACCCTCCCAGGTCCAAATGGGAGATTCCACAGAAAATCGTGGAGAATAACAGCAATAAAATCCTGGGGAACTTCCAAATCCAGATATGCATGTACTGGCCGTACGCACTAGATATTGTGGTAATAGACAAGGACCAGAATATACTGGTGCTACCTGACAACAATATTAGGAAGAGGCATGATAAGCTGGAGAAGTACCAGGACCTGTACAAAGAACTTAAACAATGTAGAAAGTAAAGGCCAAAGTGGTCCCAGTAGTGGTAGGAGCACACAGGACTGTGATTCCTAAGCTGGGAGAGTAGTTCAAACAGATCCCAGGAAGAATATTAGAGTTCTTTGTCCACAAGAGTCCAGCGCTAGCAGCAGCTAAGATATTGCACTGAAGTCTCAAACTCCCAGGCCCCTGGGAGGGGATCTGAGATTGAGGAAGACACATACCACCCATTATTTGTTTGTTTATTTATTTGTTTATTTAATTTACATGGCTGCCCACTCACTTTCAATGACTCTAGGTGGCTTACAAACAATAAACACACAAACACACTCCTTTAAAGAAAGAAACAGGATTTAAATCCAATAGGTGAGTGGATGGTTTCTTGGCTTGTCCTTTGAACAAATAAAAATGAATATTTAAAATAAAACTTTCCATGTGGCATGTCTTTAAAAAGTGTTTTTCGTGTGGAATTGATCCCTCCGCCCTCAATATAGGACTGTTTGTGTTAGAGACAGATAATGCCATCAAGACACCTGGCACAATGCCCTGTCTCCACTTTCACTCTGTCCAGCCTAGCACTGATTGTGGAGGAGTCAGAATGTTTAATATTTCAACCAAGATGATTAATATTTAAACAGAGTGCTGCTTTAGGAGAGAATGCTGAGGCAGCACCAGAGTAGAGAGGGGCATGTGGTTAGGCTCACTTTCCCAAAGTGTTAGGCAATTCTCTCTGTGAATCCATAATACAAAACTCCACTTAGGCATGGCAAACTAATCAGCCGTGAATATGTCTGCAGTTAATAAGACAAGAAAGGCAATTGGGCCTAACCCCAAGCTATATCTCTGTGGCAGATGAAGGAGTCTCTCAAAATTACCATTGAAAAGTGTTTTTCTCATTTCTAAAGTGCACACAATTGAAATGAACAGAACAGACATTCAGGTTTACAATAGCTGGTTTCTGTTTTCATGTCATATCTGCATCCCGACCTTCCTCTGAGTGGGTGTCCACAGGGGAATGAGGGAGGACAAGTGGTTTGTGCCAGATGCCTTTTACAATCAGAACAATGTAGATGAAGATATTCCATTTCATTCTCATAACAATCTGGCGGACAAGGCCATTTGTACTTCAAAAAATGTTTAAATAGAAGGAAATGCCTGGAGTAATGTAGCAAAAGACAAAAAGTCAAGATAACTTCTGAGGTTAGAACCTACACCATGTAAGAAAGAGGACTGAAGCATCAATACTGCTCTGCACACATCTTGCTGTAAAATTCTGCCTATCCACCTTATTTAATGTGACTCATTCCCCCTTGGGGACTACTGGATTGCAAAACCCTGCTATGGACAGAGTGCCAGGCATTTTGCTGACAAAATCACTCATATTCAAGCAGAGTTGGATGATGGGTATATATGTTCTCATGAGAGGACCAGAGGTAATGCCTTGCACTTGCAATGTCATCTGGGATTCTTTCAAATTGTGATATTTGAAGAAGCAGACAAGAGTCCTCTGTGAAACAAGTGATACCACCTATTGTTCTGTGTTCTTCTTGCTTTTTATCTGCAGCCAGAAGGGAATGATGAGGTTGGTATGGAAAATGGGAAGTGTGCCCTACAGAGACCAGCCATTGAAGGAAGTGATTGCAGAGTATCTCCCCAAGAAGCAATGACCTAACCCTGCCATTTTAATCATCATCCTGTTGTCAGCATTTTCTTTTTAAGTAGGGAAGAGGTAGGGGAACAACTACACATGGCTGTGGATGAAGCAAGTCATCCAGATCCCTTCCAGTTGAGGCCAGGTCTAAGCTTGGGGTGTAAGCTGCATTAATTACTCTTATGGGTGGCCTAAGGCGAAGCCTGAACAGATCTTTCCTACAAATTCTCAGTGATATTTGTACCATTGACCATCGCCTCTCCTTGGATTGCCTCTGAGGGTTGAGAATTGAGATCATTGTTTAGTTATAGCTCTGTTCCTTTCTGAACAGGCAGTTTCATTTAGTGTAGTTCTGCAGTGAGAAGAATGGCAAAGCCCAGGGTTTGGCTCTCACCCCTATTCTGTAATATCTATGTGAAGCCACTATAAGAGATCATTCATTGGTGTGAGGTGAGATATCATCCAGTTATATATTTTCATCCCAGGCCCAGCCAGAGATGCGGCAAGAATCCTAACACAGTGATTGGAGGCAACTGAAACAGATTGAAACTGCATCTCAGCAAGATGGAGTTGGTGTTGTTACAGAGACCATCAGGTATCATGGATGTTCCATATGTCATTCTTGATGGTGTTGTACATCACTTGAAGGAGCAAGAGTGCAATTTAGGTTATTCCTAGATTCATGGCTGCTGTTAAAGAAGTGCCTCTGCCAGAAGCAATATTTCCAGAAAACCGGTGGTGATGCTGAAGAATCATGTGCTTGTCATCTAGTTATAATACTGCACTTTTTTTCTTTGAAGTACCTAGGAAAGTAGAACTGTCACAGAATGCTGTTCCTCAGCTGTTGATCCATGCTAATTGGCTTAGCAAAGTAAAGACTTTGCTGCAGAGCTGCACAATTGGTGAACCCAATTCATGGTGCTTGTCTAACCTATAACACCCTTGCCTTATAATGGCAAGTAGCCATTATACAGGTAGTCCTTGACTTACAACAATTTGCTTACTGACTGTTCGAAGTTACAATGGCACTGAAAAAAGAAACTTATAACCATTTTTCACATTTATAACCATTGCAGCATCCCTCATGTGATTTACATTCGGATGCTTGACAACTGACTCACATTTATGACAGTTGCAGTGTCCCAGGGTCATGTAATCCTCTTTTGAAACCTTCTGACAATCAAACTTAATGGGGAAACCAGATTCATTTAACAACTGTGTTGCTAATTTAATAACTGCAGAAGTCCGCTTAATAAATGTGGTGAGAAAAGACCTAAAATGGAGCAAAACTCACATAACTCACTGAGCAACATACTCTATGGGCTCAATTGTGGTCATAAGTTGACGACTACCTGTACTTTTTTTTTTTATCTACCACTTGAGAAGAAGGAGATGGCCTGCAAAATAGCAACCCTCTCACTTTGTACTAGCTATAGCATCCTGAAGTCAAAATGGCCCTCAACCTGTTAACATTTAGGAAAATTGTAAAAGCAATTTTCTTTCTTAGGGAATGCAGTATGAAAAAATCCAGTTATGGAAACAAGTATTGATGGCATTGTAATGATATCTTTAGAGCTGATTATAATTACAAAAACATAAGAATAGGCTGGTTCCCGTGTGTTGCAATCAGGTAACATGAAAATGACAATACAAATAAATCAATAATTAAACTACACAATAGCATTAAAATCTAAAAGCTTCCGAAGAACTTTTTGATTTTCAATAAAGGTTTTAAAAATAGCTGGCATCCTCCCCTGGGCAGAGGGCATAAAAACTAGAACAGGATCAAGTTCAGTAGATTTATGGATGGCTTTAATAGACCTCAGCTTCCAACTGCTTAATAACAGCAGTAATGCTCCTTTCCCCATTTTAATATCGTGCTTAAATTTTAAAAAGCATAAAAGGAAAATAAATCCAGATTTTTTGTATAAAAAAAATAGTTCTTCCATTAAACAAATTCTTGGTCTCTGTTATCTAAATAACTGATTCTACAACGTGTATTTGCTCTAAGCTACAATCCTGCATTTCACCTTAGTTGGTATTTTCTCAAATGCCTGCAAAAAGAACTTTGCATAAGAGTGGAGGAAGGACACCTACATATATTTGAGCTGTGCCGATAAAGGACTTTGCAGACTTGGATGCTTCCTTTGCATGCTCAACACACAAACATTTGGGATGACTTCGGAATGGAGTTGCTGAATGCTTATAGTTAAGGAAATTGCTTTAATCAGTTTTCCCATCCTGGGAGTGCTGTAAATGTTTTCAGCCAAATGCACTCACCAAACCTTTTGCAAATCTTGAAAATGAGGAGATTTAGAGAAGAGCCAAACATGTTACAAGACATAATTTTTATCTTTCTTATTTTAGCATATTTTTTCTCACTTTAGCACTGACACAAGTTCATGAATAAAACTAAAGCAGCTTTTAAAAGTGCAGAATCTTACCTTCATTCTAGTGAGAAATACACATACATGCTGGTTGCTAACTTGTAATAGAGCCAGTTTTGTCTAGAGGTTAAGGCACCAGGCTAAAATGCAGGAAATAGTGAATTTTAGTCCTGTTTAGGCATGAAAGCCAGTTGGGGAAAATGCTAGGAAAAAACAGGAAAAAAAACTCTTACTAACTTGTAACAATTTATCTTTGTTGGAGCAAAGATAAAACCAAGGGCATCTTCTTCCGTCCATCTTTCTGCAACACTCGAAACAGGATTAATATTCTTCACAGGTTGATGCAGCATTGCTTCTCCATTCATCTGTCATCTGCTACCATCTACCTAAAGAAGTGTGCTGAGCCAAGGGTTCCTCAGTACTCTTTAACAGTGCTCAGCTACTTAGCCAGCAGCAGTCTGAATACTTTATGACTCTAACCAATTCGGTGCAAGGCTGCAATAATGAAATAGTGAGGTTTTAAAATATAGATTTTAAATATAGATTTTAAAATATAGATTTTAAAAACACCTGACACTCAACTACTCTCGGGGAGTGGTGCTCCCACCCCATTGCTTCCCCCAAGAGCATCATCCCTTGTAGAAGCTATTGTCATAGCAGAATTAATATAAGAGAAGGGGCCAAGGAAGATGTCAGAAGCCTTAACCCAGTTCATGCCGAGGCAGCAAAACTAGCAAGTGTTTTTCCAGGCTGGGAAGGGTGGTGGGATAGCAAACTAGTCCTTTTGACTGTACACAATGCACAGACAAACTCAACTCAGCATCATCTGACCACAATTCAAAGCAAACACAAGTCAATGATAGAGTCAACAATAGAGCAGTAATTTTCATGCTGGTATGGTTTTCAACCACTATCTCAAGATGGCGGTGGGTGGGGTGGATGGCATTTTACCTCAGTAGTAGGGAAAACTTGAAAGTCCTACTGAATTCAGTAAAATTGCCTCTATGTGAAATCAGATAACCTACAAACTATAAGTGTTATATATGGCTGACCTTTCCATTATCCACTAAGCATCTCTACCTTGTAAAAATAATTATAATTATGCCCTAATCAATTGTTAATTTTTATTCTGATTTTTAGCAACTAAACCAATGACCAATTTCACTGAAATAAACATACATTTTGTAGAACAGATTGATAGTATTATATAGGTAGTAGTCCTAAACTTATGATCACAGTTGAGCCCAAAATTTCCGTTGCTAAGAAAGGCAGTTGTGATAACCACTTGTAAAATGGGGCCAAAACCACATTGCTTAGCAATGGAAATTTTGGGCTCAATTGTGATCATAAGTCAAGAACTAACTGGAACAGTGCAACTTCATAAATATATGCCAGTTGCTTTTTTTTTGCAAATTTTTTTTTATTTTTTTATTTTTTACACATCTCTTCATGTGAGCAATGTGGTTCCAGATTACAACATTTATACATAGTCATACTTACAATTCCATCTATCTTATATCACCTGTCATGATTCCATTCCACTCGTCTTTAAATAAATTTCCATTTCAAAATTCATTAATTCAATATCAATATCATTTCATCCTCACATAAATTTTCAGTTCTTTCACCTTATTATTTCCATTTTCAGCTTACCACCTATTTTATTTTGCACTGTACACCATTATTATTCTTAATTTTATCCCATTTCAGTGACTGTCCAGTCTCTTCTTAAAAACTTCCAGTGATGAATCACCCACATCTGAAGGCAAGCTGCTCCTCAGGTTAATTGTTTTCATTGTTTGGAAGTTTATCCTTAATTTCAGGGGGCTTCTTCCCTTGATTACTTTCCATCCTTTCTTGTCCCGGCTCTTTGCTGCTTTTGAAAATAAATTGACCCCCTTCTCTTTGTGGCAACACCTCAAATACTGGAATACTGCTATCATGTCCCCCCTACTCCTTTTCTCTATTTTCACCTTTGTGGCGCACACATAAGACATGGCCTTAATACATTGTGTCATAACTGGAGCTAGTGATTCCAGATCAAATGCTATAGGTTCTCAGCTTTCCATAATGTGGTTTCTTTGGTTTCATCTTTGTGATGACATGATAAATCTGTTTTGTAATTGGTAAACTATAGTTTGAGTGAAGTAAGCCATAATACTTTATTCAACAGTGGGCAACTTGAAAACGTAGCCTCAGTGTTTCAAATAGGTTTTCTTGGGACCCTCTAAATGTCACTGAACTGCAGTTCCCAGTATATCTTTCAATTGGCCATCTTGGCTGAAATTCCTGGGAATATAGTTTCCCGTTGTGATGCAGGTGATAAAGATGTCACTTAAATAATGAGCAAAAGAGCTGAAGAGGGGGTGATGCTACAGACCTTGCACAACACAACGAGATGTGCTGGGATTGCAAAAAGTAAAGCAAAGCTGCCTCTTTGTTGCTGGCCTTTTTCACACTTGGCAATTTGATGTTGCTGGCTGAGTTTCTTGCCCAGAACAGTAAGCATTTTTTCCTGGTGCCTCCACCATCTATGTGAAGGCATTTTCCTCTACTGGCTAGCATTCCTTCTTCCCCTAACTTGTTCTTGGGTTTGGTGCAAGAAATTCTTTTGTAACCGGTCTTAAGGGAGAGCGAGGAAACTGTTGGATTCCATTTAAGAATCAATTTGCCAGTTAGGTAAAACTTTCAGATAGTTATTGTAGGCCTGGGAGGAGGAACACGAGGAGGGAGAATTAGAGAGAAAAAGAGAAAAACAGATCTAGCAGCTAGGAATTTGATCCTTGAAGTTAGCCCTCCTCCTCCTCCTTTCTTTTACTGCTGCCTGAAGCTGAACTGCATCCAACTGAGAAAACTCCCCATGTCTGCGGTTAGGACAACAGAGCCAAGAGGCAGCTGCAGACTTCCCCAGCACCCTTTTTTCTCCTAAGTCTGTAGCCCTCTTAGAGTTTTCTCAGGATCATGAGGGGTCAGAAACATGTTTGGTTTTTCTTTTGTCAAAAAGATTGCCAATGCTCTTACTGATTTATTTGATTACATTTATATAGCCTCATGTTTCATATGACTCCAGATGGCATATACAATTAAAAGAAATAACACTATCAAAACAAAAAGCCAAAATGGTTAAAATATAATTTAAAAGTTTAACATCTATACATAGAACAAAAATACCATGGGACAGTGCATTTTAAACCTATGAATCTTGTAACTATTTTGCAGGCTCTATAATTTCATGGGATTCCCAGGTCCCATGACAAAACCAAGTTTTAAGGACCTTCTTAAATGTGATAGTGGGGTAAAATGTTCTAAGGGTGGGTGCCATGGCAGAAAAGTTCTCCTCCTGGGTCCTGTCAAATGAAGCTCTTTAGTTTACAGTATCCACAACATGCCCCTCCTGCCATATCTAAGGAGATGGATGGGTGGAAATAACCAGGAAGAGATGGTCCCACAAATAACCTGGTACCCTAATATGTAGGGCTTTAAATGTCATAACCAACACGCTGAATTGAACCTTGAAAATTTACATCTGGACTTTCACCATTTAGATAAATGTAAAGTTTTAAAAATCAGTAACATTTTTTTTAAAAAAGTTGACATGCCACATGGCAAATTGTAATGTGGCTGTTGAATTTCAGTATAGCATGTTTTATGAATTGAAACTTTATGGCTGGTAAGCCATGGCTTGCAATTCAATATGGCACATAAAGCCCACAGCTATTACTTACTCAACAAACTATGTCTATGCCAATTATGGTCATCAAATGACCTACATATATATCTGAAGGCAAAGTTTATACACAACTCTAAACTGTGAAATGCTCTACAGACCTAACCTTCAGTAGATTATAGAATACACTATGGTTAGGCAAACCTTGACTTGATCTATGATCTCTAAATAAAGTCAAATACTGACCAAAGTGTTATAGGTTAAACTAGTTTTGCCAGATTTGGTACAGAAAGGCTTTGCTTGAGGGATGCAGATCATTAATGAGAAGAGCTCCAATGAATTAAAGGACCACTTCTAAACCAGTACAGCCAGCCCAGAAAAGATGGTTATGAACTGGTAGAAACCAGGACCTCCTGCTACCTGATTCTGTCTTGACGGACAGGAATATGGTCTGAAACATTCCTATAAAATGTGCAGTGGTAATTTACTTTACAACCAAGTGATTTTATATATAGTATTATATGCATGAATATGCTTATTGTAATACTGTAGGACCCTTGTTAATTTTCCATCTTCTAGAAAAGCTGGCTCTTTATGCTGCCTGTTTAAGGAAAGGAAAGGTAAGAAAATACCTGAAATTCCCTGTGTACTAGAAAATAAGCTTTAGGAACTCCACACAATGTGTTTTAGATATTATATTTCTTTTCTTATCACTCTAATAATCAAACTTCACATCAGTGATAACAGAACCATTTAACGCAAGCAACAGAGGCATAATCCAATACTCAATTCTTAAAGAGTAAACAGATGCAACACACATTTCATAAAACCATGAATTTTTATAGAATTTTTATTTTTATATTTTATAGAGCTGTAGGGTAATGAATTACATGCAAATAAGATATGGATAAACATGTTCTGAAATAGAAAAGCCAGAAAAACTTTTTTTTTTGAAGTATGAAACATCCAAACTGTAATTCTGTGTGGTTTGAAAGCCTTTGAGGAACAATTGGTTCTGAACTCTGGGAAGAATCATCTCTCCCTTTTCTGACTGCTTGTGGACAGATGCTTGTAGGCCATAACTGAGCGGTCAGAAGAATTTCAAATCATCTGGATTTCCACATAATTATTAATCCACAGCAGAAAGTTGGTTGTTGCTTGATGTCATGTGTCAGCTCAACTATTGCATTCTGTAAACAGTGGTTATTAAGTAATGTGTAAACTCAGTATATTCTGACATTCAAAATGATGAAAACATAGTTTATCATGATGCATGAACTAAGAAGTTATATATCAGTCTAACTTATCTCACAAGACATTTGTGAAGATGACAGTGTGAGAGAAAAATGGATATTTCTGTTTTAAATGAAACTAATTTTTCCACAAGTGGCATTATGTATACTAGATTATGTATACTCGGACTTCCCCACCACCATAAAACCTGTAAATCTTAAATCGAAGATGCACAGCAGCTCATCCCACCTTACAGGGTTGTTGTTTTGGGAAAATAAGGAATACAAATACCCCTTGATTTGCCAGTTCATTTAGTGATTATTCAAAGTTACAACGGCACCAAAATAAGTGACTCATGATTACTTCTCACACTTACAACTGTTGCAGTTTCCCCATGGTCGCATAATCAAAATTCAGGTGCTTGATAATTGCTCATATTTATGATATTTGCAATGTCTCGGGATCATTTGATCACTTTTTGTGACTTTCTGAGGAGCAAAGTCAATGGGGAAGCCAGATTCACTTAACTGTGTCACTAGCAACTGCAGTGATTCACTTAACTGTGGCAAGAAAGGTCATAAAATGGGATAAAGTTCACTTAGGAAATGTTGGGTTCAATTGTGGTTGTAAGGTGAATTAGTTATGTATAATAGGTGCCCCCTCAATGGAAGGAGAAGGTACAAGAGTTCCGTGCACCTTTGGCATGTGACCATGGACCAGAGATGGTATTCAGCAGGTTCTGACCAGTTCTGGAGAACCAGTAGTGGAAATTTTGAGTAGTTCAGAGAACTGGCAAATACCGCCTCTGACTGGAGATTTTACAGTCTCCTTCCCCTGCCACGCTCACCAAGCCACGCCCACAGAACCAGTAGTAAAAAAAAAATTGAATTCCACCACTGCCATGGAAGTGGTGCCACATTTGGCCACATGACCATGGAAGTGTCTTCAGACAATGCTGGTTCCCTTGGCTAAGAAATGGAGATGAGTACTACGCCCTAGTGTCGGACACAACTGGACGGAAAAGCCTTCACCTTTTTTGTAATAAAGGCAGGATAACGATTTAATAAACATTGCCAATCTTGAAGGGAATGATTCGGTTTGAATGAAAAAGAAATTTAATCTTTTGGTGGTACCATCTCTCCTCATGATGCAAGGAGGATAAATTAAAACAGGGAATGGTCATAGTGACTATATTTTCTCAGAATAGTGTGTAAAACAGAAACCAAGTCATTTGTAGCAACCAGCTATAACTTTACAAAACAAAAACTCCTTAAAGAATTTTCAGGGTGGATTTTCACAATACTGTGCTGTGGATTTGGTGTGAAATACGTTATTGGACCAAGGTTTAGTTTTATATTCCAAAGAAAGTATCTGTAGCTCAGGGTTGTGGAGTTCTTGATGCTGAGTTTGGTTTGTATCCAATGATGTTACCTATCTGAGTTATGAAACACCTGCAAGCAAACAACCAAGTCAAAGAGTACCCAAAGAGACATACAGTATCACAGAAGTGAGTACACTCCTTCACATTTTGTAAATATTTAAGTATATCTTTTCATGTGACAGCACTGAAGAAATGACACTTGGGTACAATGTAAAGTAGTAAGTATACAGCTTGTATAACAGTGTAAATGTGCTGTCCCCTCAAACTAACAACAATACACAGCCATTAATGTCTAAACCGCAGGTAACAAAAGTGAGTACACCCCTAAGTGATGTCCAAATTGGGCCCAAGTAGCCATTTTCCCTCCCTGGTGTCATGTGACTTATTAGTGTTACAAGGTCTCAGGTGTGAAAGGGGAGAAAATATGTTAAATTTGGTGTTATCACTCTCACTCTCATACTGGTCACTAGAAGCTCAACATGGCACCTCATAGCAATGAACTCTCTGAAGATCTAAAAAAAATGAATTGTTGCTCTACATAAAGATGTCCTAGGCTATAAGAAGATTGGCAAGACCCTGAAACGGAGCTGTAGGATGGTGGCCAAGACCATACAGTGGTTTAACAGGACAGGTTCCACTCAGAATAGGCCTTGCCATGTTCGACCAAAGAAGTTGAGTGCCCATGCTCAACGTCATATCCAGAGGTTGGCTTTGGGAAATAGATGTATGAGTGCTGCAGAGGTTGAAGGGGTGGGGGAGTCAGTCTGTCAGTGCTCATACCATACACTGCACGCTGCATCAAACTGGTCTGCAGGGCTGTAGTCCCTGAAAGAAGTCTCTTCTAAAGATGATGCACAAGAAAGCCTACAAATGGTTTGCTGCAGGCAAGCAGACTAAGGACATGGATTTCTGGAACCATGTTCTGTGGTCCACTGAGACCAAGATAAACTTATTTGGTTCAGATGGTGTCAAGCGTGTGTGGCAACAACTAGGTGAGGAATACAAAGACAAGTGTGTCTTGCCTACAGTCAAGCACGATGGTGGGAATGACATGGTCCGGGGCTGCATGAATGCTGCCAGCACTGGGGAGCTACAGTTCATTGAGGGAACCATGAATGCCAACATGTACTGTGACATACTGAAGCACAGCATGATCTCCTCCTTCGGAGACTGGGCTACAGAGCAGTATTCTAACATGGTAACGACTCCAAACATACCTCCAAAATGACCACCGCCTTGCTAAAAAATGCTGAGTGTAAAGGACTGGCCAAGCATGTCTCCAGACCTAAACCTTATTTAGCATCTGTGGGGCATCCTGAAATGGAAGGTGGAAGTGTGCAAGGTCTCTAACATCCACCAACTTCATGACATCATTATAGAGGGGTGGAAGAGGATTCCAATGGCAACCTGTGAAGCTCTGGTGAACTGAGCCCAAGAGGGTCAAGGCAGTGCTGGAAAATAATGGTGGCCACACAGAATGACATTTTGGGCCAATTTGGACATTATCACTTAGGGATGTACTCACTTTTGTTGCCAAGGGTTTAGACATTAATGGCTGTGTGTTGTGTTAGTTTGAGGGGACAGCAAATTTATACAAGCTATATACTCACTACTTTACATTGTAGCCAAGTGTCATTTCTTCAGTGTTGCCACATGAAAAGATATACTTAAATATTTACACAATGTGAGGGGGTGTACTCACTTCTGTGAGATCCTATATCTATTTATGTCTTGTTCCTGCCCACTTGGAGCTAGGAATCCAATTTAACTGAAAGGATTATTGCTGCAGGGAGAATTTGGTGGGTTAAAATTAGTAAGAACAGGAGAAGCAAGAGATGTTGTGATATGAAGCAAGAAACCCTTGAAAATGTAAAAAAATATTTCCTGGAAGATTATTCTTGCAGCTGAAAGGATTACAGAGAGTATTTACTCGTATCAAGAATCTTATCTCTATTGCAAGCAGTGCTAAAAAAATTATCGCTGTCTTCAATTTTTGAGGCTATAGAAATGAACCTATGTGTTAGCACAGAAATCAGAAGAAATGCCTTAAATTTGAACAGACAAGTGAAAACCTAAGTCAAGCTGACCTCTGGTGGAGAACAGAAGGGATATCAGACCTGCAAATGTTTAAAGTGAAATAAATGATGCATTAAACTGCATATTTGAAAAATATTTACAGCAAACCCAAAACTTTGTGGTTTTGCTCTTCTAGTACTGGAGTGAACCAGACTAAGAAAGAATGACATAACCTAGAAATGTCGTATCAAGTCTCAGTCTACAATGAGTAAGACATCCTCCCCAGAATCTCACAAATACTAAATCTAAACTTGACAGAATAAAACTCTTTTATTTTCCTATCAAAATACATTTCCTATCTTTTACCATGCTCATTTACATTTTAAAAACAATGTTTTCCTTTTTCTTGTACAATGGAAACAAAACACTCATAAGTTTCCCTTTCAATACAAGTTTTACTAAGCCGGAAATAAAAACAATATAAATTTCCTATAGTGAACCGTTGAAATTGGAAGTCTGGGTCACAAAATAAAGCCAGGAGAACCGATATAAAATGTTAAAATCAATGTGGAAACCATAAAAGTATAGCAATGCTTTTTAAATAAAGCTACATTACTTTTTTAATGGTTTCTCCATAGCCCTGTTACAGGTACTTTGGTAGAAAGCCCCTTTAAGCTTTCTAATTTCATCACTCAGTTCTCCAGATTGGGGGGGGGGGCGGGGGGCAGGGAGTTTCTATTGTAAATTTTAATTTTCCCATCCATTATTGTATATAAATACATGGGGATTCAATCAGCATTTGTTACTCCACACCATGATTTATCACACTAGCTTGCAGGGAACTTTGACTGTATCCCCATGTACATACAGCACATGCAGGATTCCCTGCAGCTGTACTATTCATCCCTTGTTGCAAGTAGACATTATGTATCTCTAACACAAATACAACTTCTTCCTTGCATATACCCCACTGTATATGCAGCTGAGCCTTTCTGCTGCACACACTAGATCTGCTCTCTATTCTGAATGGCATGGGGAAATAAACCAAGATTCTTTTCAGATTATTTCTTAATAGTAAACAGTGCTATAAACCCTGCTACCATTCACAGACCTCTCTTGCAACTGGTTCCAATGAAAGAGGGCTGCAACAGAGCAAGAAGAACTTGTCTAATGCTGATATGGTTGGACTGACTATTCCTATAATCAAACGAACCACAGTGATTCTGCTGGCTGTGAATCCTTTCTGAATAAAGTTCAATTCCTCATGGCTTGTTGGGTCCATCGGGTGATACAGTCAAGGCAGGTTTTGTGCTCTTACTGGATTGTTTCTGGGATCGCTGTTTCTTTGGAGCTTCCCCAACAGCTACTACAGATTTTTGGACTGGCTCCTCAGTATCCTCTTTTACCTTCTTTACTCTAGTTTTGCTTTTGACAGGGTTAGAGAATGTAAGGCAAGTTTTGCTGAATTCCAGGGGAAATATTCCCACATCTCCATCAAAGCGATTCTTGGAGACCTGTAAGTAGCGCCTGCCTGGTCCTGTCGTTAATTTCCTATCTTGCAGGATCAACACATTGTCAGCCTCCTGGCTGGCCTGCAACAGACAGAAAAAAAAATAACAGTATGATTAGAACAGGGCAGGCAGAAAGATCAATTGACTGGATGGGTGGGTATTTGTCTAGTTCCTTGAGAAAAACTTTTACCAAGAAGGATTTACCTTTGCAGACCCAAAAATGGAAGATGTTTGCAACTCTCTTTCTTCATCTTCTTTGCGGGGATGAATGATCAGGGTTACATGGCAATTGTTGTCTGTAGCAAAT
Source organism: Laticauda colubrina (assembly GCA_015471245.1). NCBI lineage: Eukaryota > Metazoa > Chordata > Lepidosauria > Squamata > Elapidae > Laticauda > Laticauda colubrina. The sequence continues at coordinate 14,456,053 of BLBF01000053.1, forward strand.
TTTCGGAAAGTACCCACAATGTAGTCTTGGAGGGCAAGCCTAGGCAGCAACAAGCCAGTATAAATAATACACTTTGCTGTAAAAGCTCATGAATATCTGAACAAAATGTGTTTTTCTTTTTCGGTGAACAAATAGCACTAAATTGACAAGAGGGTACAAAGCAGATATTTAACACTGTTTAGTACACACCCTGAAACATTGTGGCATTAAAAGCTACATCAATTTAAGTCAGAACAGGCATAATGATCCTGAGCAAATGTTTAACTATGAATAAGCAACTGGAAATAGGATCATGGGATTTGCACATGCTCTTCTCGTATCTCTCAATGCAGCTTGCAAAACGTGGTAGATTGAGCAAAAGCAAAGGAACAATGTTATAAACTGATTCTATGCTAAAGAAACATGAAATTAGAGGATTACCTGTCTACGCTGAGTTGCTCCTGGCCCATCATAAACTGGAGATTATCAATGACAACATGAGTAATGTCATACATGTACACAGCATGGAGCATGGTATCAATTACTGTCCTACATGAAAAAATTATCAAAGTTACACACATGTAGAGGTTAATTTACTCTGCCATTCCTACCTAGTTCAAATAAGTTTTTAAACAGAAAAATTTCCTGCAGGTTAAAACATGTCTGCAGTCTCAATTAGAGTAACAAATACATTTATAAAGTTAATGACTAAATAAGGTATCTTAAAACCCTCAGAATCCCAGGAAAAATTAATTCCATTAGTAGCAACCAGAACTAAGAATGAAGAGCTGAAGAATTTATCTGAAACATTCATTTACACATTGTAATATACAATTTGTATTCTGCAGTAAAGGAAACCACGTTATTGCATATTTAAGAGGAACCAATTGCCTTAAGTGTACTCACTGTATAATTTGAGACCAATCTCAATATTTGCTAGGCAAATAGTGCTTTGTAACATACCTACCCCTCAACCTGTGCCAGAATATCTCTGGATTTTCTATCATATTGTCTTATCCAAAAGGATGACATAATGGTGGCTTAGCAAAGTAATGGGATGCAATTCCCAGACTAACATTACATAGAGTTAGTTAATTTAGTCTTACTTTGGCCTTACTAAATGTTACATTTTTTTCAAGGATACTTATACTCCTGCTTCAATACTCAACTGCTTCAAAACTCATCAAATTTGGTACTCGATAAATTTGATGCAAAAATATTATCTAAGTACTTGGAACTCAACACGCTGTAATAGGAAAAGGGTGGATGGCTGCGGAGAATGGACAGAAAGTTGGCTATGCTGAGCAGTCACTGACATAGGAAAAGGGACAGCCAGAAAGCCCTTCTAGGCCAAAACAAAAGATCACAAGGTAAGTCATATGGCTTGCTTGGCTCTCATTTTTAGTACTGGTTGAGCCTTTGAGAACCAATAAAGAATAAATATAAATAAATACCATTGTATTTCTTTCTGAATTATATCTATTTGCTGCTAATTAAACAGAACTAAGATTGCAAACTCAGTATTATATTAATTATAGCAGTTTCACTTCTGCTGACTCATAAAGCAATAATCCATGATATACAAAGTAGGAAACTGCTACCCCAAATTTTACTTGATGTTCTGTTGTCCATAGAAGGTCATGAAATGAAGTGGAAGATCCTCAAACTTGTCTGCCCATTCATCATATTTTTCCAGTTGCTCATCCAGTTTTTCCATGGCAAATTGAGTAAGCATGATCTTGGCCAAACGCACATTATGGATCTCAAAGCTGCCCCATAATGTATTAACCCCTTGCATGCACAGATCCAGGGCATATTCACTTATGAAAGTGGTCTTCCCACTGCCTGTTGGACCTGATTCAGAAAGACAAAGGCACAATTAAGGCTAGGTCCCACTGGCCGACGGACGCAAAACGTATGCATAAAGGACACAGCGGACGAGCAAAATTTCAGGGGTGGCTCCATCCGTTGTCATCCACTTCAAAAAGTGGTGAAAATTTGCATAAACAGAATGGAAAAGAACGGAAAAGGGTAGGATGTAGCGGGGATGTTAAACGGATGTTCTTCAGAAGCCTAGCAGATGAAAGCGGATGGAAGCGGATGACACCTCCGAAGGAGTTACGGGGGATAATTGCGAAGCGGACGCATAGCGGATGAAGCAGATGCATCATGTACGCCTAAAGGGGATGCCGCGCGGATGTATGTCAGATGCAAACTGTTCACTGCGCATCCTATTTCTGTGCTACTAACGCTGTGTAGACGTTCCATGTACCCTTTCTTTACTCCCTCTTTCCGTTTTCAGCTGCAGCGGATGTGAGTTGCGAGGATGCCCAGAGGATGCAGAGAGGATACAGCGGACGTTTAACGGATGATAAACGGACATAGAACGTTTGTTGCTCGTATGTCACGGATTTACATCATACACGGCGGAAGATTCATCCGTTCACAAAGTTTTGTGCAGCTCAAAATTTCTTGTGCAGATGAAATCTCAGTGGACGGATGCTCGACGGATAGAGCGTATGAAACACGTATGCAATGAGTACACAATGGATGCATAACGTTTTCCAACGGATGGCAAGCTTTTTTTAACGTTTTACATCCTCTTTGCATCCGTAAGTGCAGTGGGACAGGGCCTTCAGTAAGAAAGGCAGTTTGATCCAAATTATGTAGAATCTGGTTTCACCTGGAACAAACTGACATGCCCTTTCCTTTTAAGGGAAGCTACATTGGCTATCTCTGTGAATAAGAAATGCAAATAGGGAATTGTGTCACAACACAATATTTTCCCCACTGACTGTAACATTCCACTCACCCATTACAATAGTACTTCTAGAATGGTTTGACCACTATTTAGTAATGTTAATAAAAATCATGCTTGGAATAGTATATCAAATCTCCCATAGACACTTCTGCATAGACACTGCAGTGCATACAGCATCATAGAATTGCAGTAAGTCAGAATTTCATTTACTTTCATCTTCCCTTTTGCCCGAATTGGAAACATGCACAATTTAACTTAATAGCAGCACAGAAAACAAGTTAAATTTATTTTAGAACTCTCCAATACCTCTTTCTTTTTCTAATAATCGTTACTTCTATTAAGTAAATTGTGCTTCTCCAGACAAAAATATCACACGGAAGCAGAAAATCATGAGAAGCTTGTGGGAAACTGGTTTTCAAATCATAAGTTATGACAAGTAAGGCAAAATCTGACAAACAGCTGAAGAAAATTGCAGCAAATATTTTAATGATTGCATATGCTGATGGAGGAAGGATGAAACGGAAACCACAATGTATTGCTGCCTTGACTTATTTATAAAAATAATAAAAGCAGGATATACTTATAGAAGTAAATAAAATATACACACACCTGTGAAAACAGTGAGCTCTCCTTTGCGGTGGCCTTTGAGAAGTTTGCTCAGTTCTGGGAACCGAGCCCATTTGACTCCAGCCACCTGATCTACATTGACCAATTCCCCATACACCTCTTCCCGCAGTTGACAAAACGAAATTATAGATTTGTGACCAGCCGGCAGAGCTGAGCGTAGAATCTTGGTAAGGTTCATACCACTGCTAAACGCTTCTAAAGGTCGAAGCTGTTGATCACTTGGCCGCACCAGGTAACAACGCTTAGGATTCAGCTTACGTGCAAAATGTTTAGCAGATTCCCAGGACCGGAGATCCTCTCCTAACCATAAAGTGATCCTTTTAAACTGTTCTAAGTAGGGAAGTAAGGCTGGGGGAAGACAAGAAATCCCACGAGGCAGTGCCAAGGTGGGTAAACCAGTCACCTGATGCAACACCAGAACATCTAACTCTCGGCCAGTCAACACCACTTCTGTATCACGCCGACTGATCAGAGGCAAACCAAAGAGATTGTGATAGGCACTGGGACGAGGCAACATATTCTCCACCTGGAGCACTCTGTCCCCTTGGTGCTCAACTCTGAGGAGCTTCAAGCCCTTCAAGCTGGTGCCAGAAGGACTGAACCACGGGAAGACCAATGCTTGAGCAGTCCGAAGAAAACGCACCCCAAAGTGTTTGAGAGTGGCACTCGACACGCTGGAAATGCCAAACCTAGCCTTGGCGTCTTTCGTCTCCTGCTCATCCAGCAATTGCCAGAGAGGCAGGGCTCGGTCCCATATGTGCTTGGCGTCCTCCCCAGTTTGGTCGTTTTGCTCACTGATCCTGTGCCTGTCGCTCAACGTTAGTCCTCTGTCCTGCAGCTCGACGTTGGCCTGGAAATCTTGCCAATTCCCTTCGACCAGCGTGGCCGTGCAGATGAACTGGCCCGTCGTCTTATCGATAAAGAGGCTGTAAGTGTGGCGGAGCTGCTGTTTATCCCCCACAAAAATGCTGGGCACGTGGATGCAACTGTAGCCATCGTGAAAGGGGATTTTCTGCGTTTTGAGGTACTGCCGGATCTCCGTGACCGAGGCAGGAGGAATCGGGTCCTGCACCGGGGGAAGCTTTTCCTGTTTGTAGTGCTGACAAGGAGCGCTCCCAACAAGCATCCATCTCCCTGGAAGGCGCCGGGGACGCAAAAGGAGCCGGGACGTCACCCAGTGCATTTTTTTTACCGCCGTCCTCTCAGCGACCTCACAGGTTGCAGCCTCCTCGCTCGACGACCCTGCAGGGACGTTTCCGGAACTGCCCCGCGGGGAAGCGCCTCTTCTCCTCCCGAAGAAAAGCTCTCCCGCTCTGCCTTTCTTAAACTGGCAGACCCTCCCACGCCGCTGCCCTCCTTCCAGCCCCCATTCCCGGTGCTCTCCGGCCGCAGGCTGACCGCAACAGCCCGGCTCCCGCCTCTGGCTCCGGATCAGGGCCTCGGCTCCCCACGTGCGGCGGTTGCCGAAAGCGCGCCACCACCTGCCTTCGAAGCCATCACTCCCGAGAGCGGCTGCGCGGGAGGAACCAACCCGGAAACAAAACACCGGCTGGGCGGAACGCGCACGGACTTCCCACCATAGAGATGAAATCACAGCAAAGCGAAGCTTTTCCTGCCCCAAGGCAGAAATGCGAGGGCGGCAAGCCACGGGTGGGAGGGAGCTGCTGGTACCTGGCCATTTTTGCAGCCTTAGGAAGACCGTCGTGGCCTAAACCTCAGCCGTCCATCCAAGCCCTTCCTGGCGATTTCTGTTGGTTGCATCACACAAACTGGGCCGACGTTGCAATTTTGAAACAGATGCTGGCGCCCCAATGGTTTGCCCCCCCCCCTCC
>BLBF01000053.1:14466251-14481044 GCA_015471245.1 Laticauda colubrina
TCCCAGAATTCCTCAGCCAGCAGAGCTGGCTGAGGAATTCTGGGAGTTGAAGTCCACAAGTCTTCAAGTTGCCAGGTTTGGAGACCTCTGCAATGGATGGAAACTTACCAAGGAGAAAAGCAACCGAGAACTTAAGGAGGAATTTCCTGACAGAACAACTTCAATCAGCGGAACAACTTGCCTCCAGAAGTTGTGGGTGCTCCCTCACTGAAGGTTTTTAAGAAGAGATGAGACCACCATTTGTTTGAAATGGTTTCGAGGTTTCTTCCTTGAGCAGCTGGTTGGACTAGAAGACCTCTAAGGTCCCTTCCAACTCAGTTATTTGCTCCCTCCTTCCCCGATGTTTTGACATTGACTCCTAGCTTCTTAGGAACAAGAAGGGGAAGCCCTGGCCTCCCTCCTGTGCCACAACAGCTGAGCCACGACTCCAGTTAATAGCATAAGCATTTCATATTGCAGCTCTTGCTTTTCTCCTATTTTTTTATTTAATGTTACCATCCAAAGTAATATCTTTGATCCCAAGGATGTAATAGAATTGGCCAATATTTCTATATCCTCGACTCAGTCCAAGCTATTTTCAGACAGCAATTAAAGGTACTTTCTGTAAAAGCAGAATTGAACAATTGTGGTTAAAATTCACAAATAAAGGCTAGACAGTCTAATATTCAGTAGATTATTTGCCTTGTTAAGTCTGTACGGGTTTGTGGAATGCTTACTCCAAACATAGGCACCCGGTACATGTTTTTTAACAAATGAAGATACTTATATAATTTGGTTCATTTCCATGAGTTCATAATATCACTGGCATCAAATGCAAAACATTTGGAAATGCCTACTTCCACCTATTTTGGAAAAGAAGTGCTGGACTTGGTGGACTTTTGTCCTAAGAGGGTTCTTCAATCAAAATAATTTTATAGAAAAGTTCCGTGTCCAAGTAGACTTCATTGATTCAGCAATGTAATCCCTCACTTGGTTTAAGTGTATTTTTTAAACACCTCAATGCAAATATTTTTTGGTCTGGTTGTAGAGAATACGTTGAAGAAAAGATAGTGGATTTTGCAAGGCAGAACCCTGGGATTGTGGTTTATGTAAACCCAAAGAAATGCAGCATTCCCACATTGGTTGCTGAATACTGTGAGTATGGAATATAGTACTGAATAAAACCAAATAGAGAATAATCTGTTTTTTTTTAAACTGCCATTAACCAAGAAATCTGCTCCTAAGACTTAAAAGCCTTTTAGGAAATGTACTTAGCTGTCTCTTAAAACTTAGTCAGGATGGTTTTCTTATTTAGCCAGATCACAGTTGATGTGATCTAATTGTTTTAGTGAAAAATTGAGCGTTAAGCCAGTGTAGACAGAAAGATTATAAATATGGAAAACAAAATGAATCAATCATGAATGTCCTTTTAACAAGGTTGTGTAAGCACAGGGACCTTCATTGTCTTGCAAAACAGCAATCAAACTTGCTGTCTCTCTATAACTAACCTATCTATAACTACCCCCAATGTGAGTTTCCAGATGTATTGAGGTTGGAACTGCCAGTATTCTAAGACAGCGGATATTTTAACTCTGCAAGGAAGCAATATTGTGAGTTGTAGTCTCAGTGTCTGTGAAGAGCGTCCTGATAGAATAATTAAGTAGAAATGTCTGTATCTTCATTGGAAATCCTGTACAAGCTAGTTTGCATCATTAAAATGTAAAATTACAGAGATTGAGGAATTTGAAACCCCAGCTAATCCAGACAAATGTGACTTCTAAGATGGAACAAGCTTTTAAACAATTTTTCTTTCTAGTGAATGGAAATGTGAAGGAGGAGCCGTTAACCAGCAAGACTGCAGAAGAGATTGCAGCTATTGTCCAAAAAATGGCCAACCAGTCTGGCCTAGAAATCATTCGTATCCGAAAACCTTTCCACACAGATAACCCCAGTATCCAAGGCCAGTGGCATCCTTTCACAAATAAGCCCAGCGTGCTCAATGTGCAAACCATAGGAGCCAGACTCCAGTCACTGGAAAAATAAAGGTATGCTATATGGCCTGTGACATTTATGAATGTGATATGTCTTGCACACAAATATTTGCTACCTACGAAAGTGGGTACTGAAGGGAAATGACTGACTTGTGGTTACGAACTGTATTGTATTGGGTGGTTCTAGGCCTGTCTGGTTATGCCAGTAGCCTTCTTCCCATTGTATTTTGCAGTTTAATTCTTACTGAAAATAAAGGATGAAACTTAATTTACTCTGGCTCATCATTTCTTTAGACCAGACATGGGAAGCTTGCAGTCTTTCCTCCCTACATAAATTTTAAAACAATTAGTTTTAAAATACAGAGAAGCTTATTGTGAAGGGTTCATGGTTCTAAAGAAGGAAATCATCCTGTTTTGAACACTCTTTTCCTGGTTTCTTAGATTGAAGCATGTGTTTTATTAACTCCAATTAACAGACCAACTCTGTCCTTTCCTGAAGAAAGTGACGAGTGTATACACCTTTAACACCTAGGCTTGATTTATGTAACGCACTACACACTGGGGCTGTCTTTTTGCATGGTTTAGAAAATAGTATCCAAAGCCTGGAAAGTCGAAAAAGATTCAAGGAATATTTGGGCTAAAAATTTTGCACCACCAATTTGTTTCCAGGTGAAATACACAGTGCTGCTTAGTATTTTTACAACTAAATATAATTTGGATTAGGCTATCTTAAAGGCTATCATATTATCAAATCTAAGCAGTTAAAAACATTTTTATTAAAAAGTTAAAAAAAATATCAGTGCAATTACAGAAATGTGAAATGTACAGACTCATGTTTGATACATCTTCTAAGATGCCAGGTAACCCGTCATTTCTCTGCCAGATCAAGTGATGGTTTGCTGTTGGCCCCAAATTACTGTTGCAAGCAGGATTGTGAATAATTCCAAAAGGATTTCTTGAAATGCTTATTGAGTAAATGCAGAGTTCCCCCACCTCACCCCTTTTTATAAGGAGACAAAAAAATCCTCACTATCCACAGAGAACCTGAATAGATTATGGGTTGGAGGGAGGTGAACTTAAGGCTGCAGATAGAAGAATGAAAAAGCAATGAGGTCGCTCATACAAGAAAGGAAGAAAGAGAAGAAAGGAGGTATTTTTATTTTTTTGTAAAAGAAAGGTAGCAATACTTCCTGGTTAAGTTGCAGGATGGTGAAATATTCATTGCAGCTGCAACAGAAGTGAAAATATTTTGAAGCTTGCCATTTCTCCATCATGGAAACTACACTCAAAACCAGCAACTTTTGCTGTCAGCATTTTGGATATGCTAAGATCTTTAAGCTGATTGTTAAGGTTTCATTCAGATGGTCTTTAACAAAGTTGCAGTACAAAAATATATTTGCATGGCCTTTAGCTGTGTACATTATCATTCACATAACAGAAAAGTTTAATATGGCCCACAAATACCTTAAGCAATTTTTGAGTGATCTAAACAAAACAAGAGCTATGAATGAGTTTCTTAGAGGTATCTTAAATATAGCTGGAGCAAGTAAATTACATTATATATTGAGTAAGTTGAAATGCTATGCAAAAAAGTATCAGATTTCCTAATGTTAGAAAAGACCATCAAAAACATGATTTTCATAACATTCTTCAGTGCTCATATTGATGTTTTATAAATCCTAACAATACCATATATTAGGGACCCATGCCTATATACCATTAATTCCAGTGATCTAGAATGAGATTATTTCCAATTCAGATTAGATTTGATCAAAATTGAAAATAAAATGCTCCTTTCTACCATTGAATACACTTTTTCATTAGCAAATTCTTGTTTTCTCATTCCATAATGTAGATCCTTATTCATGTTAGAACAAACACAGCTCTAGATGACTTTTGGATAGTTTTCAGAAAGTCTTTCACATCCCTCCAGATGTGTTCGAATACAACCTCATATTTACAGCAAGTACACGGAATGGTTTCTTGAGGCTTACAGCCAATACATTTACAGCATACCATGTTGTGGTGTCTTAGGAACTCATGATGGCTGGAATATTGTGAAGACCCATTGCTGTAGCACTTGATGTTTATTTCTTTGGCAAACATTTTATTGCAGTTGTTAATTCGTTGTCCTGTTGAGAATGAGATGGGTGGTACCTTAAATGTAATCAATAAATAAAAAATAATAATCTTTTGTCAGTCTGGTGTAATTTTTTTTTACCATTTCACTGATGAGGATTTTTGTAAAGCACTTTGCGTCTTCATCAAGCAGAGCAACATATTAGCCCAAGGAGGTAAATAAAATAAACTTCAGTGTTCTCCTGCTCTATATTAGGCATAAGCAGCTTTATCTTATGAAGTTTGGCAGATGTCAACTCTTTCTCTCACTATACTAAATCCAATCGAAAAAATATTCTGTGTAGTAGTATGGCCTAATAATAAGATCTGAGCATCTATTCTTGTACCTGACTAAATTCAAAATTTACACATTTTTCTATGCATGAGATCTGTTATCAGAGAAAAAGAAACAACACTTTAAAGAAAATGAGAGTTCATATAGATAAGCAAAAAAGTACTGTAACTCAAATTTATCTGAGTAGCTCTGAGACAAAATGATCGTTCATTTTTGACCTTTTATGCTGTCCCCGCAAGGTGGCATTCAAAACTTGTCAGTTACCTTTAATGGACATAGGGTTTGTTTTAATGTACTTCATGGGCATTAAAATTTAAATGCCAGGGTTTGCAGCATAATTCACTAGTTGCTATTGGCTGGGAGCACCCTACAGCCCTCTAGACGTAGCTGAATTGCCACACTCAGTACCTGGCCTCAGTTGGCTAGTCTACTGAGAGGAAGATCAGATGAGCTATCCATTCACTATGCTGACTATGAATATATTCACAACAATGAATATAAACTCTGTGTAAAATAGAGATCAACAATAATGCCTAAAGTTATTCACGGTAAATCATATTTAAGGGGGATTCATCAATCACCATTCATGATCGCAATTTACCTTAAAAAATATCAAATGCAATTCTCACATATTTAAAAAAGAAATACATAAATGTAATTTGACTATAAATTGTGGTTTAGAGGATTTTATCAAAGTTGAGCTATCAGCTTCTTAAAATCATAGTTAAGCCTTTGTTCCTTATTTACGACCCCTAGCTGGCAGGTTTCAGAGATGCCTCATGATGGAAGGAAGTAGGAGACAACCAGACAAACCCAACACATCCCTGTGGCCCTCGTTTATTGATCAGCCTTTTATATAAATATAATTCCCATTTAAACAGATTTCTTTGTTTACAGCAATTGAAAAACAAAACAATCAACAGCAGCAACAACAAAAAAGACAACAGTAAAATAAAAGAAATGAGTGCGTAGTCTGTGGTGGCTCCGGAGGGCCACTCCGCAGGTAGTTGCTGAGTCCTAACACTGGTTCTTTTGGCCTTCAAGAGGCGGAATTGTGCAGTGGCAAGAGAGAATAGTTCAGCACATAGACCCTCTCTCCCCCTTACACAGAGCTCTCATCCAGTTTTTCTACCAACTGGGTATGTTTCCGCTTCTCCAGAATTTTGCTCAGCTCCTCAGTGAAAGAGTTGTACAGCGGTGAAGTACATGGCTCCTCGTTCTGTCGCAGGAGCATGTAGCTGTTGCCATTCATTTTGCGCAGCATGTTGGGCAATGTTGAAATGCCATTGGTGAACTCAGCAGGGAGAGGGGGAGGAGGAGGGGGGAGGGCCAGAGGTGTCACTTTGGGTGATAGTGACAAGGTAGGGGCTTCTCCGGGGATGATCTGAAGGCAGCCATCTGGATAGGTGCTCAGCTCCTCTTCATCCTGCCTTCCTTTGCTCAGGCAATTTGACGAAACAGTCTGCAGTTCTACACTTGATGGTTGGGGACCCCCTAGCTGATATTTGCCTCTATGCCTGTGCAAACAGCAGATATAGAAAAGCACAACAATGAGCACAAAGCATAATCCACTCAGCACTGTGATGATCACAATATAGATAAAGTTCACGTTCCCAGCATCATTTCTGGCCAAATGCCAAGATGGGAGGGTTGGAGTGCTGGGTGGTTGTGGCCCCAGTTCTTTGGACAGCACAGTTAGAGCATAGGTGACTACCAAGGTCTGCAGGCCATTCTCCTCAGCGTAGCATTGGTATTCTCCACTATCATCAAGCTGTGTGTCTGTCACCAACAATCCATCTACGCCTAAACGGAAGTGTCCTTGCTCATCCTCAGCAAGCACTTTAGTGCCGTTCACCATCCAAGTCGCCCGTGCCAAGTTGGATGTCTGTTCACAAGGCAATAGCACATCACCACCATGCAGGACTGTCCGGTTCTTCTGCACGAGCACAGCTGTAAGAGACATAATAACAGACAAGAGCTCTCACACTACACAACTTCTGTTGTAATAATTCAGTGTCAGCACCCAGTATCACTTTAATAGTAAGGAAGAGGGGTTTGGGACATTCAATCTGAAGGAAGTAGGATTCCAAGAATGAACACTTCAAAACTCTGAAAATATGGTTTAAAAACCAATTAACCAAGTGCCCTGCCTTTTTAGGAAAGAAATGACAATCTGGGAACAGAATTTGCAGAGATCCAAATATTTATGCTCAGGTCGAGACTTATCACAACTGCTTCATCCAAAAGCTCTTCCCATTGGCTGCGTCCTTCTATGCCCATTAGTCTCAGCGACTTGCCATTTCTATATTCTCCTATCCCTTTACTGAACTTGCTTGTAGGATCCAGGAAATCATTTTCAAAACCAGAAGAAACTCATAAAGCTACGAATTATATGCAGATTGCCTTAACAAGTAGCTACAATTTGTGCATGGATAATTGGGCTTTTTGTGTTTATTTTGTTATTGCACAAAAATCATACTGGTTATATTTGATTATCTAGTAACACTAAGTCTGCAAAAGGAGAAGAAAAGGAATCTGCTACTCTCTCTGTCCAAAAGAATTAGGAATTCTGCATAATCAGTCTCTCAATTACTAAGAAGGAGAGGGGACCAAGGAGGGAAGGGACTGACAAACTTACCCTGCACAGAATCGTTCGAGCAGCCCATGTTGCCATGCAGCACATCCTGAATCAGCAGAGATCTGGAGAAAATAAGCAGGACTCTGATCAGTTAGGAAACACAGCAGCTCAAAGATTCTTAATCTCTGCAATATTCAGCAAACTTCACATAAAATTTCTTTGGCATATATGCAGATTCTTTAATACATACTTATATAAATATTCATTTGCTCAGCACTTCAATATGTATAATAAGAAAACTAGTTCTTACCAACATTTTTTATTTCAACTCACAGTGTAATTTGCAAGTCACTCAACAGAGACCTAAATACTCAGACCACATAATAACAGCATAAAATGAAGAACTCTTATGAGTTTAGATGAAGCTAAGCTTTTGTACTTGAGATACTGATTCTCAGGAATGCATTATTTGGGGAAACCTAAACTGATCCTAAAGTTTCACAGTATTTTTTGTGAAGATATAGATGACATATTTATTTAAAGAAATAAAGATATTTATATAAATCTGTTTAATTACGTTTAATGAATTTCCCTGCATTTTGGAGCTGTTAACTTTTGTCAGCTTTTAATATGCTTGTATTAAAAAATACAGAAGTACTCTATAGCTCTATAGCAGAAATACATTGGGTTGGTATGCTCCAGGTTCCACTGATTAAACAATGCTCCTTATCAGAGTCCGGAAGAGTACCTTTTCTGTGGTAACATCTGCCCTCTAGAATGAGGTTCTCCCTCATTCCATACACCCGTCAAATTCAAACAACTCCCATCCTATTGGTTTTTCAAAGTGGCTTCAAGGCCTGGCCTTTTGCCCAGATCTTTGGAGAAGACAACTAATGCTCCTTTCTGTTCTCCTCTGTGTCTGTTTTTTTTGCCATTGTTGTTCTTTAGTCTTGTGCAGTTTTTGCAGTGTTTTGTATTGTTTGTGTAAATTACTCAGAGTCACTGGGAGATGGGCAGCCTATAAATTTAATTAATACACCATCAAACAACAACATTTACCGATCTCAGGTCCTTGGAAAGAACTTGATAGGTGGATAAAAATGCCAAATCAGTCCAAATATCTGATTGATTGTGTGACGAACCATAATAATAAATATGCTTTCGCTTTTTTTCAACTATGTCCTTCACTATTGTTGCTTGAAAACTACAACTGACTCTCAATGTGATAAACCTAAGCCAGGTTTTAATAAATGTCAAAGCAAGAGAATCCTACTGGATGCTTTCTTTTGAATGAAATGGACAGAAAAGGCATACTTTAGACCAGGGGTGGGATTCTACCAGTTCGCACCTATTCGCTAGAACTGGTTGCTAACATTTTAAGCAGTCCGGAGAACCAGTTGTTAGAAGAAATTACTGGTCTCATCCTGTAAGGAAGGCAGGAAGGAAACATTCTGGTGTTGCTTACAGAAACTGCCTCTCCGTTAACCCTTATTACATTCTTGGCAGGACAAGACTTCCTGTCTCAGGAACGTCTCTGGAATTTTTTTTCCTTCCTTTGCTGGTACTTTGCTTGTGTGGTGACCATTCAAAGTTACAGTGGCACTGAAAAAAGTGACTTATGACCATTTTTCACACTTACGACTGTTGCAGCATCCCCACAGTCATGAGAGGCCAGGCGAGGAGATGCGTGCCTCGATGTGAGTGATACTGAGTTGGCCGCACCCAGCCAATAACATGATCATCAAGCCATGTCCACCCAGTCACATGACCACCAAGCCACGCCACCAACTAAGCCACACCCACAGAACCGGTTGTTAAAAAGTTTGAATCCCACCTCTGCTTCAGACCTAATGTGACTCTACTGATCTAACAAATAGGGTGTTTGCAGAAGCTGCACCTTTAAAAAAATAACCTGATCTCAGTTAAGAGATAGGAAGCCTGAACCCATATTTTCTTCTTCACAATCAGTATTTTCATACCTGTCCAGAACATCAGCTAAATGTTGGCAGCTCTTGCCATCCCAGGCACAATATGGATCCCGGGCCAGGATGCAACTGAAGCAGGAGATGTATTGTGAACAAGTGGATAGTGGTAACTGCAAGACGCCACTCTGGGCTCCGACGTATAAACTCCTCTGTAAAAGAAAGATGCTTAGTACCAATTCCACATACTATTCTTGATGCATGAATCTGTCATGTTTTCCTCATGGCTTCCTCAAGGCAGGGTACTGATGTTGCCAAATCACAGATGAATGGCAGTTCAAGGTACAGCTTCCCAAGGCCTGACTCAAGACATGGAAGAGTGGAAATGTTAAAACATGGACAGGACTCTTCACTGAAACCTTCACTGTCACTCACTTGGATAACACAGAGAGGGCTTCCTGATGGAGCTTCTGTCTTGCCAGACTCATTCACAAAAATGTACAAGGGGTTCTCTTTTTCCCCCCCACCCCCAGGGGAAAACAGTGTTTTTATTTCCACAAAACATTGGTTAAATGTTTAATGTTTAATTAGTTCAATTAAAGAATCAGAAGCTGTTTTTTTCACCAGCTTGGTTGAGGTAGCACTTATTTAAGTTCTTAATGAGCTAATTCAATAATCAGATTAAGTATGTGAATGGAAATCAACAGCTGCCCAACCATTTTTTTGTTCCTGGACTAGAACTACAATCTGGAACCACCCTTAATATCCTGACCATTTCTTCTTCCCATCTAGGTAGATAAAGGAATGGAGATGCATAGCCATTATTAGGTGATGGCAAGAGGAAACAGTAAAAGAAAAAAAAAGTGTGACCCTGTTTCTACAATACAAAGAGTCTAGTTAGTCACTGACTTACTGGTCTTACTGGTGCTTTTGGAAATAGTGATGCTATTTGAACTAAAAGTATCTACAGTATTTGGTGACAAAATACCTGCCAGAAAATCATCAGTTTTCCATCAGTCCTTGCAGCGGGAGAATTCTAGCATTGCTTTACTATCTAGCATGCTCTTCCCATCAGTCATGCAGAAGGCACTAGGTAAAATTGGGTTGCTGAAATTTATCACTGTCTGACATATATTATTATGTGCTGCCAGGCCTTGGCAGTGGCACTATAATGGAGAGGCTTGCTTTTTTCAGCCACTCTTTCCTCTTCATATCATGTCCCTGGAGAACCAGGGAAGCCAAACTGGGCAACTAACTTTTTTGTATATTCCCATGGTACAGTTGGGTGGAATTAGTTTTTGCAAGTTTTGGTTGGTTTGGTGATATATTTATGTCCCCTCCCTCAGATCAGGGGTTTCAAACTCAAGTCATCATGTCAGCATCACATGATGTATCGGGACTTCCCCTCCCTTTGCTAAACAGGGCAGGGGCATGGCCAGCACATGATGCATCCAGCTTGCGGGCTGGGAATTTGTCAGCCCTGTCTTGGATGAATCAGTCAACTGACCCTTTGTTGTTTCCATAAGAAACATCCATGAATCTAGTTAAACATGTGGAAGCAAAACTACAGGATTGTGTTCATATTACACATAAGGCAAGCACTTTTGGTCTTAGCATATGATACAAAGTCAGCCTCTATGGATATTGTGTCATGTGAACCCATGAAATATGGGTTAATGAAATAAATCAAGGTTATTCTTGTGTAGGTGTACTGCATGAACAAATGTAATGAACATTATCTACCAACAGTTGGTAAAACGGTTCTTACTCTGATCTCTCTAACTACTTTATCGTTCTGTTTCATCAACAGAATACTTTTATCTCAGAATAATATTTTGTATTTCTGTTGAGGAGGATTATGATCCAAAAAAGGTACTCTTTGTTGTCTTGGCTGCAACATCAAGAGTTTTCCAGCAGATGGAAGCAATGAAACAGAACAAAATTCTGGCATTATCCATGCAGCCATTTATTCCACATTTATTTATTATTTATTCAACATGGATCAAGAGTATTATTCTATCAACTCCCCATCCTAATATGAAGAAGCAGGTCTCCAACATCAACCTTCATATCAAACATCCGGGAACACATATTTTTTTCTTTAATAGGAGACTGCGGGGGTGGGGTGGGGGACCCCTCCTTGCATCCTACTTCCTACTCAAGTCTCCCTCCTTGCATCCTACTTGCATTTTCATTCTAGTAAGTAAAAAGATTGCTAGTTAAATATTGTTTCTCAAAGCGATATGAGCAAAAGACACATGAGCAGGTCAGTTAAAACTATTAATATTCTCTTGAAACTAATACCGTAGTAAGAGTGCACCCTGGGTCTATCATATTTGGGCTGAAAAACTCCAAATGAGCACTAGATGATAGCAAAGACATAGAGAAAATTATGTTTCTTTGCTGCCATCTTCTTTCCCCTGGATTTTTGCAGCCCAGCTATGTTATGCTTACAAAAGTAATAACTTAAATTTTAACACATATCCTCCAGATGCCATGTACTCTTCATGCCCATGCTGAATGAAGATGAAGAATAATCCAGTTCATGGAGAAAGAACCAGAATGAAGAAAGCTATTACACAGATTAAACATTATTCCCTCCTGCAGCTTCTCACCATAAATATCTGGCCATAAATCAATTGTAGCATTTAGAGCAGGGGTGGGAAATCATGGCCCTTTTATGGCTGGCTCAAGAATTTTGGGAGCTGAAGTCCACAAGTCATAAAAGGGCCATAATTTCCTGCCCCTGATCTAGAATAAACTTGGGATAAAGCTGAAACAGAATCAGCATTTTTTTGCCTGATAGGAACAGAGAAATTCAACATGAGAAATGTTACGTGTTGACTTTCTAACTCAGGAGTGTCAAACTCAAGGATCTGGTCTGCAGGGTGCTTAGATCTGGCCTGCAGGGCTGCCCTGGAAATAGCAAAGGACCAGCCCATGGTGCCTCTGCCAGTGAAAACAGAGCTCGGGAGGCCTGCGGGCAGCCCTCCTGAGCTGTTTCTATGGCAGAGGTTTGCAAAAGGCCATCACAGCCTAAAATGGAGCATGCAAGGGCCATGGATTCTCCCAAGCTCCATTTTTGTGGCAGAGGGTTGCAGGAAGCCATTGCAGCCAAAAATGGAGCTTGGGAGCCAGATTTTGCTGGCAGAGCACTTGGGCCACCATTAGAGTGACATTGAGCTGGCCATGGCCATCCTGGCCCCCCCAAGGACAAACACAACCCTGATGCGGCCCTCAATGAAATCGAGTTTGACACCTTTCTCCTAACTAATACCCCTGTGTTGACTTCCTTTCCAACAATTATTAAAGCATCTAATGAAAATGTCAAGTAAAACAACAACAACAGTCAGGCTTGAAAGATTTAGGGGACATTTGGGACCATGCAAAGTGGGAAGCAAATATCTTCACAAAGGAACAAGAATAGCAAGCTCCAAACAGTTGTCAAAGAACAGCCATATGATTAGTCCTTGGACAAGTGGTAGTTACTAATAGAAAGGACAAATAAATAGCTTCAAGGCATTTTTTTTTACCTAGGAGTGGAGAACCACCACTAATAAAACCTTCATCCACACCATGTTTCCACTACTATAGTTGTATTTTTATTTATTTATTCCTTTATTTTATGGTAGGCAAGAATTGAGGACAGCCTACTTTTGTTTCAAGCTTCAGCAATATATTTTAATGCTCGTGGCAGACAGAAAATAAATCTGGATGCTAGGTGATTGGTTTTTATTTCTCAGTTATATAATGATAACAACATGGTTTTTTTTTCATGCCTGAATTACACAAGAGAAACAAAGGAAGTTCAAGGTTACTATGAGTGGACTGCTGGAAGGAATTCAGTTAAGAAGCTCCTTTTTTAAATTCAGTACGTTTTGCTCTAGGGTCTAATTACTGGGTCTTGGAATTCATTTAATAATGAAAAGCAAGCTAAACTCATTTTTAAAAAATAAATTCAAAGTGTAATAAAATGAAGCACGTTAGAAAATAATTCTTAAAAATGAAAAGGTAAATATCTGTATCAATTATTTTTTCTTTCAGCCTGTTGTGGACATGGAGACCAGCTAAACTAGGCAAAAATTGGTGATAAATTGGTTTGATTCTTAAATTTGGATACAGCTATTCAAATCAGTGTGCTGTTTTTGTAATGCATGTCTTTTCACTGCGAGAAGTGTAATTTAAAGAGCTGTACTTAACGGTTTCGGGGAAGGTCTACAACTGCTTATACCTGTTGCTTGGAAATGACGATGTTCTCCACAGGTTGGGGTTTCTTGAAGGCCTGCATCTCCTCTGTGATATGGATCATGGAGCCAATGACGACAGCCTTGTGAATCCATCCATTACCTATTCAGAGGTAGTTAATTATTTAAAGGAGCAATAAGAATATCTTGGCACTGAAATTCTAAAAATTGAAGACTTCTGGAGGAAACCAGATTTCAAGTGGTCATTTATAGCAACCACTACAAATCAAAGATTTTCCTGGTCCACCCATTCCGACTACTGAGAATTATATTTCTGAATTAAGAGCATTCTAAATATTACCCAGAACTGTGCGTCCCTAATGTCACCTGTACCTTTCTAGAACAAAATTCCCATTCCTCTTTATGGGTTAAATCTGTGTCTCTTTTTAATCAAGAAGTATTAAGCTTAAGACATAGGGAAAACTTATCTGAGCAGGGGAAGTTGAAAACCAAAAAAAGGGGTGAATTCTTTGTTTGCGGGGAAGGTGTGGATTAGGTCCCTCCAGAAGCAGAGGGAGGTAGACTATAAAGTGCTATAAGGAAAAATACCGTATTTGTGTGTCAGCCATAACTGAATGACACCGATATAGCTTAGTTTTAGGGAAGCCCAGTTCTATGTTATAAAGAATATAGAGGTTTGGAAAATTTATAAGAAAAAAAGCAAATTATGATTAGTCTTCCTTGCATATAGTTAAGAAAGAAGCTAACAACTGAAAGTCTCTTGAGTTGTTAGAGTGCACACAAACACACATAAATGCATGCATGATGAATTTAACAGCAATTACCTGTTCCCAAAAAGAGGATGTCATACATATGCCCATCCAGGGCTTGGACTCTGTCTACTGCAACTTGAGTGTAGACCACATTTTTCTTTATTAGCAGAGGGGCTCTATCTGTAGGTTTCACCTTTTCATACATCAGTGGATGAAGCTTGATAAAATCCAGCACACCATTGGGCAGATCCTGGGAAGAGTTGTAGCCTTTTCTGCGAGCATGATTGGTAATGCACTGCAGAGAGTAAACAGCTATAATTGGCCTCACCAGATCAAAAGCTTGATGTTCCTTTCTTTAACTTCGTTCCTTCCAGATATGTTTTAGTCCAGTTCTCATCATTATCAATTAGAAATGTTGGAAGCATAATCCAAAACAACCAGAGGAATTAAGTTTTCAAAGGTTACATAAAGAGCTCAAGCATACAAATTAAAGCCTTCTGATGGACTTGCACACCTTCAAACTGCAGCAAAGATTTAAATGTGTTCCCATATAATATCCCAATATACTCCACCTACCCCTTTGGATCATTTACTTACAGTTTTTTTTTTAAAAGGCATAACTCCTCTGTAAAATATCACAGGGAGTTCCTATATCTACAGTATTTCACCCTGGATCTTTGGATCTCTTATGACGAGGGAGTACATGTAACTCCTGTATAGTTCATCCGAATAAAGATGAAGATGTGACACAGATGAATATAACTCACTGATCCTGGCCGTGGCTCTGGTACATTCCCAGTGTACTGGAACCACTTGTGGGAGGAATCTTGGTATTCCATGTAGGACCCTTCAAAAGCTGCACGCAACTCTGAGATGTTGTATCGGCAAACAGCAGACATCTCTATGCTTCTCCTGGAAAATATAGGAATATGGTGAGAAAGCCAAAATTTCAA
>BLBF01000053.1:14481054-14556568 GCA_015471245.1 Laticauda colubrina
GAAAAACCAGTAGGCCAGGGATGGGGAACCTTTTATGGCTCACTCAGGAATTCTGGGACTTGAAGTGCATAAGTGATAAAAGAACCAAGTTTCCCTACCCCTGATCTAGGACATTATAAAGAATCTGAAGTTTCGACATTTTTTTATCATGCTCTGAAGAACAAAGCTACCATTTCTTCATATTCATGTTGATCAATTTTTTGCTACTACTTCTTGGGTTAAAAGAATGAAACACATAGAGAAGTGGCAGTGAATCCAGTAGGCAGTGGGTGGAATAGAAGCCCATTAGTCTCCGCTAAGGCCTAACTCTCATGAAAGGCAAGGGAATAGGGAAGGTGCAGTAGCAGAGGATGGTGAAACCTTGGAACCTTAACATGGAAGTATCAGGCACATTTCACCCAGCTATCTCGATCACACTGTAGGTAACTAGTTTCATTCACAAAACTCATAAATATGAACGGGAGTGTGATAACCATCTTTCACTCTTTCTCTCTAGAGGTAGAATTCTGCTTGCTGCCTGAAATTATGGAAGTAGCAAGCAATCGTTAAAATTAATTGCAACTGGTAGCCCCTCCCCACACACACAAATTGCCTAGTCCCCTTTAAACATTTTCCAAATTCTTTGGGCCATCCTGATTTTTTAAACAGCAAATTTCACAATTCAATTGTACCGATTTATGGGGGGGGGGGACAAATGAAGGTGCACAAGATTGATATGATTTATTTTTGATGATGAAAGGAAGTCTTATACATTTGAAAGGATTACAGAAAAAACATCTTGTACATTCCAAATACCGGTTTGCAGGGCTTCGGTGGCAGGCAAGAATCCGTGATCGTGCACGGTTTCTGCCTGGGCTCACCGCCAGAGCACCCTGAGCCAGCTGGCTTCAGGACTAAGCCACCCCGTAGAGGTCAGTGAAGATGGGGGAGACTCCAGCAGGGTCGAGGAAAGCCGCATCTTTCATTCCCAGATGGCTAAACTCCCTTTCCCGAAGGTGGTAGAGCGGCGGTCAGAAATGGCTGCCTCAAAGAAGCCCTCATCCAGAAAAGAATGTGCAGGAGGAAGAAAGTGCTGAAGTGAAAGTTTTGGCTGACCGGGATAAAAAGCAACAACTAAGGCATCCTAAGGAACTCAAATTTTAAAAAAAAGATACATCACTCCCAAAGAAGATTCAGAAGCAGTGAATGAAAGTGAAAAGGGAAAGTTTTTTTTTCTTCACTCTTCTTCCTTATGTTCACAGCGAATAGAGATGAATGAGAAATCGGAAAAATCTGCTTTGGCAGATTTACTTAAACAGGTATTTAAGCTGGAAAATTTAATGCCAAGGGAATAATAAAGATTTCTGAATATAAAAGGAAAAAAAAGAGAGAAAGATTTTTTTTTTTTGCTGTAAGTGGGAAGGGAGAGGAAGAGAATAAGAACAGGATTTGGAAGGAGGAGATAGCCTGGAATCTAAAGAATCTAAAGTTAAATTTTAACAGGACTTCTAAAAGATACATTTTAACTGGAACTTTGTAACTAAATACTAACCCCAGGAAGAGAAAGTGAAAAAAGGAAGAAGGTGTCAAAAGAAACAGCTAGTGTGTATTTGGATTGCTTGGTGACTTTGGGACTTTTGGAATTATATTTGAAGGATTAAAAACACTTGGGTGGTTGTTTTAAAAGAAAAAAAAACTCTACAATGGCATCACTTGTGGACGAACTGAAAATAGAATTTAAAAAACTTAAAGAAGAGGAACAAGAAGGGAAGGGCTCTCTTGATTTTGTTTTTCAATTCTTAGAAATGGTGATCTCTACTTACGAGAAACTACAAGAAAAGACTACGCAACAAGAAGATTGGGACAAAGAAGAAGCCATTTTAAATGGACAAGTAACTTTACTTGGGGAAGAGAGGGGAAAGACAATGGAGAATTTGAGACCTAAAAAAACAACCAAAAAAGGGGAAAAATAAGGTGAAAAGTGGATATAATGTGAGAAAGCAACAGAAAAAAGGAATACAGAAAAGGGAAATCGAGGCGGAGAGACAAGGGGGTAAAGAGGGCAGAGAGAAGAAGCAAAGGAGGAGGGAAGAGAAGAGAAGCTACAAGGGTGTGAAGCAAGATGTAAAGAAACAGGACTTATTTAGAGATAATGGGTAAAAATTTAATTGAAAAAGTGATTTTGCAAAGATACATATGATTGTATTGTTATATTTGTATTTAGAAATAATATTAGAAAGTTGGAAACAACGTATGATTTAGTGAAACATTTGTGAATAAAATAAATGGAATGAATTAAATGAGAGAATTAATTTAGAAAGGAATGGGAACATTTTAATGACATAATGTCTTAAAATGCAAGTGAAGTCAGGGGTAAGTAATTATGGAAAGTTTATAAGCGTTCCCATAGAAGCATGATACCTATTTGAAAAGTAATGTGTTAAATGTCTAAAATTTAAATGAATATTAACATTAATGATAGAATTGAATTGGTATGGATCGTTGTTTTAATTATATATTTATATTTTTCTTTTCTTTTTCTTTTTAAAATGTAGCATGTAGCTTCAACATACTACGCAGAATCTGAATGGAAATTATGTTCTATATTCAGTGTTATAATTTTAGGGGAAAGATATAAAGGCGTCATACTCTAATCAGTGACCACAGGAGGAATTTTGTTTCATGAGAAAAGATAATAGAGAGCTGAAATAGGACAGAGAAAGAATATAAATATCATGATCTGATTTGAGATGAAACAAATAAAAATAAAATTAAGAAAGTTAGAAGAGGAGAGAAGCTATATAGAAAATGTAGAATGGTAATAAGATAAGGAATGGTATATAAAAATGAGTATGAACTTGAATTGGTGTCTGTACAAAGAGATGTAACCCGGGATCAGGTTGCTTTCAGAAAAGAGGTTTTATGTTTTCATGTTCTGTGTTGTGTTTATGTTTGTTTTTAAAAATCAATATTTTTTTTTCAAAAAAAATTTTTTTAATTGCCACTGGTAACCCCCCCCCCCAAAAAAAAATTGTCTAGTCCCCTTTAAACATTTTCCAAATTCTTTGGGCCATCCTGATTTTTTAAACAGCAAATTTCACAATTCAATTGTACCGATTCATGGGGGGGGGGGGGACAACTGAAGGTGCACAAGATTGATATGATTTATTTTTGACGATGAAAGGAAGTCTTATTAGCACAAAGGTGCTAATTAACTGAGGAGAACTTGTAAAAATTCACAGTATCATTAAGAGAAACATGCAAAAAGCTGGCCTTGGCTTAGTTCAAAAATAAGAAGAAAAAGAAAGATGCAACTATAGTAGTTACAGCCCATATGGTAAACTGCAGTCTTTGTCCCCCAATTGCAACAAAGGGATCTTGCCAAAATATTGGTGTGATTTTCCTTCCAATCACTACTGCCTTCTGCACATGTAGCTTGTATTAATCTATACCACAGCTAGTCACTCAGAAGAATTTCTTTCATAAAACGCCCACAGCAATTCTGGCTGGTTGTTGTACCAATTACAAACCAAAACATTTATAAGGACAGATGACTGTACTGGTCATTCCAACCAACTCTATCCACCAACAACTGTTCATGGAATGAGGACAATGTATAATTAAAGAATCTGCTTGTCTTGGCCAATATAAAATGCCTAGGCCCTAGGGTGACCAGTGCTAGAAGAAGAAGGATCCTGTTGCTGTTTAAGAAGAAAAAGGTTCAAGAAGTATCTGAAAGCAAAAGAAGTTTGCTCAAGAGCTCCTGAAAAGATTAGGAATTCAATTGCCAATTTTCCCCCATCAACATCAGATTATTTTCTCAGTAGTTTAATGAATTTGTGAATAGTAAAATACCTACAGCATATACTGTATCTATAATTCTTTCAAAAGTGGGTTGAGTCTGTATATGTTGGCTTGGAACTTAGACTTAATTACTTTATACCGGTTTGTGCAAATGTTTCCTTGAACATTCAGGCATATATGATCGTTTTTTCTCATTTTATAACTTCTCCATATTATTTGCTATATGGTAAAGAATGCCAAGTTCTCCAGCACAACAGGTAGATTAAAATTGACCCAATAGTCAGCGTCCCATGGCATTTCATATTTAGTTTCTGTCCTGTTCATTGTTCTGCATCTCCCACATTCTCAACATTCCAAATTTTCCCCAATCTTTTAAATTATTTGATCCCAAAATTATACAGAATTCAACATTATAAAAATGCTTGGCTCACCATTGGGCTGATAAGATGAATGTTGCATAGAAAACAGTGCTCGTCCAGTTACCACCATCCAAACTGGCAACATCTTTCAGTACTTCATAGTAAGGGATGTAGCATTCTAGCTTTGCTTTCATAAAGGATGTCCATTTTCTCTGGAGAATCTTCTTGCCACCCAGATCATTCTAGAAAAAAGAGAGCCAAATTCTTTCCTCAGCTTAAATGTTTTTGACCAAATTATGGGGGTTACCAGAGGTGTCCATAGCTTCTATTTCATTTGCACAGTAGCCTGAACCAACCCTCTAATTGCATTCATTAGTGCAAGTATATATTCACAACAGACCATTTATTTTACCTTACACACTCGAGCTACTCGAGCTACTCGGGGCACCTGGGCCTTCTCAAATACTGAAGTGCTCTCCTCTCCAGCACGTTCAGTGAAGAAATAGTAGATTTTGTCGTCATCTCCCACAGAGCTCCTTGTGCTCTCCCTGACCAACATAGAAGCCACAAACTCTGCATCTGCAAGAGAAGAAGAAAGGTTAGCATGGTCTTTCAAAGAAAAGTGTCTAAGGCTGCTGTGCTTACACAGGGCAGGTCCACAATCATGAGCCTCAAGGTCTTTCAGGAAGTGAGGCAGGGTTTGTCTCTTCATACCTTGAATTTTCCAGAAGATAGCTCAAGTGACTGACTGTCATTTTCTGGGGAATGGAAGTAGGCTATGATTTAGGCATACAAAGGCTAACTCACATAAATGCAAGATTGCTTTTCCCCCTCTATCCAGGAGGATGAGGAATGAAAGGACCTACCATTCAGCCAGTGCAAGGGGGATTCTTCAGTCTTCAGAACCCGCTGGTGCCAGTTGCGTCGGATGTCTGGTAGGCTGCGGAATTCATAGCGTGTTGCTGTATATAAACTGCCATCTTGGAAACAAATGCAGCAAAAGCAATAAGGACATGCTGATCCAAATAGATGTGTTTGTTACAGTATATGATTGACCTTTTTTAAAAATAAACTCTCCTCTACTTTTTCCAGACCTGTTAGAAGAACCACTATGGCAAAGACATGACAGTTTTAATATGGTTAGACACAGAAGGATTTTTCAAGAAAAACCCAAGTTTTACTCACCCATGACATATGTATAATAAACAAGCAAGAAAATATATGTATACCTTGCCTACCTCCAAGCAAGTTTGATCCATTTTCAAATTACTAAGAACATTTAAAAACAGAGAAACAATAACCAATCCCCCTCTACCCCAAGAATAAAGATAGCACAAATGACGAAAGTGGGAACAAATTTTAAAAAGGGGGTTCAATCATCCTCGCCAAAGGGGGCTATTCTGTCCTTTGTTACTATTCTATCCTTTGATTCAACTGTTGAATATAAAGATAGATAGATAACTCTACAAATTCTTCCATACAAAGCTTCTTTTATTGGATTATATTAGGTATCCTCAAGGTAACTCAGTTATGTTGAGATGCTTCTAATGTCCAATTTTTTGCATAGTTGAAATCATAGTGTAAAATGACAGTAATCTTTCCCCTATTTCATCCCATAGTAGTAGAGCCAAAGGAGAGACGCCAGCATGAGGTTGGGGCCCAAGCAAGAGTGAAGAAACCACCCTCAACCCACCAAGGGTCAATTCAGTGACCAATCAGTATTACAGATGTGGCCACATGAAATGAACTACATTTCCCAGGATACCTTAACTACATTTACCATGATGCATTCCCTTAAGGGGACAGCTCCCAGTTCCTAACTAAATATGCCTATTTCCATTAACTATAACTGGCTGGACAGCACAGGGGAAGATGTTTATATGATCGCTGCCTGAGGTGGGCACTGCATGGATGGCTGGGCTTTATTTTCTCATACCAGAAGAGACTGCAGCCAATACATCAGTGGAGGTTTTCAAGAAGAGACTGGACAGTCGTTTGTCCAGAAAGGCATCGGACCTCCTGCTTGAGCAGGGGACTAGAAAATTTCCAAGGTTCCTTCCAACATTATGATTCTGTTTATGTTTTCCATCCAGAATAAGAAAACCAAGTGCAGGGGATAGAGACACACTAGACCAGGGCTATCAAACTTGCAGCCCACAAGGTGGATGTGTCACATGCTGGTCACGCCCATGCCCAGTTTAGCAAAGGGGGAAAAGTCACAATACATCATGTGATGATGCAAGTTTGACACCCCTGCAATAGACTCCCCCAATCAATGATCACTGGTAATGCATTCCTTTGAAGCTTCACGCAAACACCCCACACACATTTCAGAGAGGAATTTCTCACATTGCCCATTCTGAATTTGAGTTGAAGCATGGGAAAGGATTGGGGAGAATGGAACTACATACCCACAATGAGGCCTGTATAACCATGAGCAGGATCATAAGGACATTTTTCTTTCCCTTCCTCAAAGTAAGAGGGTAACATGAATTTGTTGATATCCTGCAGAAGATGAACAGAAAACACAAACCATTCTTAAGACACAGAACTCTGCCTTAATGTTCTTGGAGCTTCATTATCCCACTGCAGAAGCAAATTCAGCATTTCGTGTTCTGGGGGCAAGATAGAAGACTGGAAGGGTTTCTTGCTAATCAATTGTATGCTCACTCTCCCAAAAGGCTCCTAGGTGCCCTTTGGAACAAAGATTCCCATTCTTCCACATACTCACTGCCCTTTTACAATATCCATACTTCCAGTTAATCAGAATCAATAGGACTAGCTCACTATGTTTCTGATAGGCTATAAAGATCAGCATTTCCCAGAACTGAGATTACTTATCTCTCTGCAGAATACGCGCCATTTGGTGGCAGTTTGGTTAGTGCATATAATTTTAATGGTAAAATGTGGTTCAGCACAGAACTGCAGTACCTGAAGTCCCTGACCTCATGCGCTTCTCCCCCAAAAGCTTGGATATAACTTCACCCAAGTAAATGGTTTGGATTCTGGCGATATATCAAGGTGAGAAATCAACACACAATAAACATTGTTTCAAATGTTTACTTATTGGATTTTTATCTTACCAAATCAATGTGGCAAACATACATAATACTCCTTCTTCCTACTATTTTCCCCCAATAACAACTTTGTGCGGTGGGTTAGGCTGAGAAAGGGTCCAAAGCCAACCAGCCAGTTAATGTGACACAACGGAGAAATCATGTTGATCAGAATATAATTAGAATAGAATAAAATAGAACGGAATAGAACAGAACAGAATAAACAGAGTTGGAAGGGACCTTTGAAGTCTTCTAGTCTAACCCCCTGTTTAGGCAGGAAAACCCTATAGCATTTCAGACAAATGGTTATCCAATCTCTTCTTAAAAACTTCCAGTGCTGGAGCATTTACAACTTCTAGAGGCAAGTTGTTCCACTGATTAATTGTTCTACTGTCAGGAAATTTCTCCTTAGTTCTAGGGTTGCTTCTCTTCTTGATCAGTTTCCACCCATTGCTTTGTGTTCTGCCCTCAGGTGCTTTGGAGAATAGGTTGACCCCCCTCTTCTTTGTGGCAGCCCTTGAGATATTGGAACACTGCTATCATGTCCCCTCTAGTCCTTTTTTTCATTAAACTAGACATATCCAATTCTTCTTTCTTTATATGTTTAGCCTCTCGGCCTCCTCTTGATTATACAGTATTTAATTTTGATTAAAAGTTAATGAAACAAAAGTGTAAATTAGATCTAGTTCCATCTTTTGGAATATGCACCCAGCCCCACCCAAGCTCACACAAGGATGCCACACAAAGGTTCCTGGCTGTGAAATGGTTGCATGATTTTGGTTTACCATAATAGATCCAATGTAAATCCAATGTGATTTCTACCAGTCAACAAATATGTTTTCCTGCTTCCATTAACATTTTTCACAAGAGGCAAACACTTTCACCCAGTTTTTCCACACATTTATTTATCAAATGTATATCCTGCCACAGTCACACAAAGACACTAAGTAGTTCACAATAACAAAATTATAACATCAGAAGCAAATAAATTGCAATGACTAAAATTTTTCAGTATAATGTAGCAGATCAGATCCGCAAAGGCCCTCTGGAAAAACTTGTTTTTAGCATTTTGCAGAAGGCAGGTAACTTTGGAAACTGAATCTCCAACATGAAGATATTTGGGGGGGGGGGGGCAATCCCCAATGCTCCCAAGGTTTGGTTTGACTCTAGTGGGGAGACCCAGTCCTACAGGTAGCCAAGCTGCAAAGAGCTTTATTAGTTAAAAACAGCATTTTAAATTGTGACCAGAAAAAAAATAGAGAGCCAGTCCAGAATTTGTAGAAAAAGTTTAATGTGCACTTAATGGCAAGTTTCCATGAGCATTTTGCACCAAGCGAAAAAATTTTTAAGGGTAGCCCCACATAGGATATCTTGCAGTAGTCTAATCAGGTGGTAAGCCTCATGTCCTAAGACTCCATCCACTTATCCAGCAGGAGTCATGAATCCAGGAGGATCCTCAAATGTTGGACCTGCTCTTTTATTCCTCTCTCCTGCCCAAACCCAACATCAAAATTGTTTTTAAAAGTAATGGCAATTGGATCAATTACAAAAATATAATTGGAAATTGAATGATTTCCTATTTCCTACTCCAGGGGTTTAGAATCATCCTGCTGATTTTGAGCAAAAGCACTAATGTTCGCCCTATGAACCAGATGGTTGGCCTCAATTAGCATTAAGCATTAACTAATCAGCATTAGCTACTTGGCCTGAGGAGCTGCACTCAGTATCTGTGGATTGAAAGTGACCTAGCTCTGATGCAGAGCACCAAATGCCTATACCAGTCTCAAAAGATCCAAATCTTAAGTTGTGGCAGATTTACTACCTTTATCATGACCTACTAACTTAACATACTTTATACCACACTACCGAATGACACTTTTTTTATCATTGAATATATCAACCACTTTTTAAAAAAAGAACACTGTAAAGCAGAAAAACAGAGTCCAAAGAACCAGGTCACATACGCTGCTCCCACCTCCTTTTCAAAATTTTGTGTGTGTGAGAGAGAGAAAGAGAGAGAGCGGGAGGGGGGAGGAATAATGAAATATGGGTGGTGGAGGTGGAAATCATACTAATACTTAATTTACGTTTATGTCCTGACCATCTCTTAATACTGTCCTGTCATTTTGAGGGATTGTGCCTTTCAACTGCAACTTGGAAATGAAGGACCAGCTCTCAGGTCCAAAAAAGACTATCCCTTTAGTTTTAAACTAAAGTAACAATTTAGAGTACAATAGTTACTAATAGAAACACTTCCAGAAATTTATGGTAAATAAAAACAGAAAATAAATGAAAACACAAAAATTAAATGATCTGAAAAAACAAATCCAACAGGCATACAGGAGAAAATATTTGTACTCTGAGACATAACACTGATGGAAAACAATCTTAGCTTTAAGATTTAGCTTAGCTTCCTTTTCCTTCTCTCCCCACTCCACTTCAACCCCATCCCACTCCACCCTACCTTACAGTACCACAGATAAGCCAACTAAGCTATTGGAGGTGCTTGTCAATCATATCAGGCATAAGGATACTTTATAAAACAATGGCTGGTCTGCATTTTTTCCCCAGCGCCACATAATTCAGTGCAATTTGGATGGGCTGAGGTTTCTTGAAAGAGGTGAAGAAGAATGATGTGAATTATTCCAAGATTGCCTATGAAGACAGTGCAATGGTCTAAAAGAATAAAAATGCTAGTGGTATGGAAGTTCCTTTTAATTATAGACAGCTTTTAAAAAAAATAATGTATGGAACTGACACAATGCATGGAATTAAATATAACAAGAAAGAAGCATTGTTGTTAGTATAGCATGAGACAAGAAAGTAAAATAGATGCAAATGGTAATAAAAATAAAAGTTGCAGTTGTTCTGATTCTCCAAAGATAACAGGTAATCTAACCAAATGATTTATAAAAGCATCCTGTTTCACATGAACAGAGGAATAAAAGGACTAAAAAAAATACAATAGATCTCTGTTCAGTAAATTTGGAGGTATGCACTTCAAACCTTAAATGTAACATTCAAACATGAGGAAGAATTTTAATCCTAAATGTAATTACTTAGAGACGAAGCAGTTATTCTCTCATTTTTGTTTCTCAATCTCTAACAACAGCTTTTATTTTTCAAAAATAATCTTCTGACGTCTTTTGACAATTGTGTCAACTATACCTGTAAGTTATAGGGCCTAAATTTATGTTAAATTTATGTTCACTAATAAAAATGAAATACAAACCTGCATACCATCCTATCTTGCAGCACTCAAATCTGCCACTGACTGTAGAGGTTTCATAAGGATTATTGTGGAAGGATGACGTTAAAAAGACTAGACCATACCTCATCCTTGTTGTATTGAACTTTACAACAGATTTTATAGATCAATATGAAAACAAAAGATGGAAAAGGATAAAACTCACCTCAGTTTTAAGGGATGATGATTTTTCTTTCTTTTATTTTTGTGAGACCTACCAAGATCAATTTGATAGTATCTATTAAATCTGCTTCTGAAACTGGCTAGTCAAAAATAGAGGCAGAGAGAGGTGTAAAAAGCTTTGTCAATTCTTATCAGTAACCAGGCTTCCGGTTTGTTCATTGTCAGAGAGGAATCCGTGATCGTGCATGGTTTCACCCTGTGCTCACTTGCTGGAGGGTCCTGATTGGGACCACCACCCTGGAGGGGTGGTGAAAAAAGGGGGAATTGCCTGGAGGGTTGAGGGGAGCCACAATCCACCTCCCTGGCAGGAAAAACCACTTCCAAAGGTAAGCTGCAGCAGTGGTTTAAAATGGCCACCATGAAGAAGACCAGTCTGGGAAACTAAGACTGTGCTGGAACGGAGAAGCAGCAAGCAGAGTGTGAATCAGGCATAATGCATGGATTTTAAGGTGCCCTGGGATTAAAAAATAAAGGACTATTTTGGAGGAAAGTGTGTGGAAGCAGCAACCAGAAAAAGTGAGAAGGAAATTGGATCTTATAAAATCGGCTTGAATTATTTTGTTGGATTAACTTGGAGGAAAAAATTTAAAGGAAATATTTGAACAAAACAAAGGCTTGGAAATTAAATTTGATAACTATTGGATTATTGACACTTAAACGGCATAACTAAATCCTGGAATTGAGTGTGTGGAAAAGAAATAATAGCTAATAACTGAAATTAGTGAACTTAATAAAAGTACTATATTTAACAAAGAAAGTAAAAGTAAAGAAAGGAATGGATTGTGGATAAGACTCAAGAGTGCCACCTGATGGTACAGGAAAAATTTCAGTGACTTTTAAAAGTTCTTGGCCTTTCTAAGAAATTGGACTATGGAATCTAGAAGAAAGTTAAAGAAACTCCATTATAATAAAATAAAAACTCTGAAAAGTGACATTAGAATATTACAAAGGTGAAGATACTTGATAATATTGATAATATTGTTGATAATATTGTTATAGAAAGGATTACTGCTATATGGAACTTAATGAAATGAATATAGAAATGGGAATTTATAACAAGAATATTATATATTAATTGATGATTAGTGATTCATAAGAAAGGAAGAGATGATGATGAAAAGAGAATTATTGTGGAAAGATTCATATCAGTTGCTATAATTAATTGAATAGATTAATATCTTTGTAATGTATGACTTATAAGGTGATTGAGAAAATGTAATGCAGAATCTGACATATATCTATATCTATATCTCTATCTATCTATCTATCTATCTATCTATATATATATATTAAATAGGGCAATTGGTAATAAGGAAGAATGAAAGTGGCTAGCTCGAATTACTAACCAAAGAGGACAAATTTGAATTAATAGAATAAGGACTGTTAAAATTGCAAATGTGACAGAAAAAGGTAATATGGGAAATGAACATAGAAATGAGATGAGAATTTTAGATAACACTGTAAAATAAGATATGAGAATACCCCTAAGAAAAATGAATTAAATTATAATATGAACTGGAATTGGATAAAATAAATTTAACATTTAATATTAATTAGGATAATGTGATACAAAATTGAATAAATAAAATGAATAGGTAACCATGGTCATGTTTGCATTGAGATGTGAAACCTGGAACCACACTGCTTGCCAAATGAGAATTTTTTTATTTAAAAAATAAATTGGAGAGGAAATTGAATAATGAAACAATAAGGTATGTTTAACTGATTGATATGGTGGATGACATTAGGAGAGAATATTGAAATGTTGAAAATAAGCAATGAAGTTGTGACTTAATGTAAATATGTATATTAAGATATATTATTAACTCTGCTTATACTAAAATGTATGATACATTGATAACACACTGTTAATGTATTGTTGTGTATTGAAATAAAACGTAATTGGGAAAATGTGTATTGTAAATGTGTATTCCCTGTATTGTTCAGGGAAAATGTGTATTGAAATAAAAAAACTTGATTAAAAAAATTCTTATCAGTAACCTTTCTTGTTCTTTGAAATGCTGTATCAAAGGAGATTTGTCTAATCCGGACCTCTTTGGGGTCTCATAAAACTTTGGATTTAGAAAGCGTTCAATTTATTTTGTACATTTGAGAAGTCAAGAGCCATTCCTTTTTAATTTTCATAATAAATCAATCTGTTGTATTGTTTTTAATGAAACTAATTGTTCAGTACATTCTTGGAGTCCTTTGTTTGCAATATTGTAGATATTTTGAATCCATATATTGAATACAGAGATCTGTATCAATAACATGGACATTAAAGTTAAATAAAGCATTATATATGGCATTAAATAATCCTTTAAAAAAGCAAAGGTTGCTATATTTTCCTTCACACGATGGAATGTGAAATTATACACAATCAACCAATAGTAGAAATTGGTGGTTTCTATTGTTCCCACAATACAAACAAGAAATCATATCACTAGTGACATTTTATTACATGACATTTTATTACAATAGTTAGAGAGAAAATATAGAGTATTTTCCCATTTATAGCCAATTGTAATTTGAATGTAGAGAAAGTATCATTTATTTGCAGCAGATGCATCAGCTTGAAGAACAATGGATTCAACATAACAAGAAGCAGCTGAACAGGCCTTCATTCCCCACTTTGCTCTCCATTGCATAAAAGAGCTATTGAACCATTATTTTTACCAACAAAATCTCCTTTATTTGAGTACTAGCAAGTAAATATCTAAAATTATAGATGTTGATCCCTGTTGTTCCTCGAACAATCCAAGAATATATGTGATACAGTTAATAACATTTTGAGATAAATTAGACTGGAATATAATGCTATGTCCAAGATAAGCTTCAGAGAGATCTGGACCAAAGTCTCCTAGATCCTATCTCAATTTTTTTTTTTCTGGTCTCCAAATGACAAGATGCATTCCAATATTAAAGAAATTAAACATGGATTTACAGAGACTTTATAAAGGCATATTTATCTTTATTTTCCTGTATTGTTCAGGGAAAATAACAAGTCTTCACCATCTTGGTGACTTTCATGGACAACTGGATGAGAATGATTGCAATTATAATGTAACACACAGAAAGCTTGAGTTTGGCAAAAATTGGTTTTATATGAACAAAATAGAATGCTCCTCAAAATATTAGTCTAAAGTCAACTGGTTCCTGAAAATCAAGAAAAAACATGCGGGAAAAAATTGGCACATTCTGTCTTCATCATGGCAAACCAAAGAAATAGATTCTCATTCTCTAGATCTTTTCATTCCTTGGCAAGAATTAGCAGTAGAAGAGCCAGGACTGCAACTGAATTATTATGCCAGTCTATAAAGAGAATATACCTACATCCAATTCTGTAAATTCTATATCAAAAAGTTACTGATGGGAATAATGACTGGGAATGTCAGAAACCAGTTATTGTAATAGTTATTTCTTCAAATTCCTTAATAATCTATCTCCCCTTAATAATGGTCGCTCCTCATTTAGGCGGGAAACTATACTGGGCGCCATTTCTTCTGAAGTTTGGGCTGCTTCTTTTCTTCGAGCCCACAACTTGTCAAGAGCCTTGTCTCTATGGTGCCCATCCCGCTCAGTTGCCTTGGAGCTCTTTCGAGCCCCTGCAACCTTGTCCTTTGACATGGGCTATAACAGGAAGACATCTGGTCTGTAGCTGCTGGGCTTAGAGAGCATGATGGCCTGCGAGCCGTCTCCTCAATTCTCCTGACAGCATGGCTAGCATTCTGTCATTTTTAATTCTGATGCCAATATTCCGGAGTTTCCACAAGTTATTCTGCAGCCTTCCTATCCTACGTTATCTAAAGGTTACTCTTCCTAACTGATCTGTCAACATCTGAGGAGATTTCTGCCTTCGTTGCAGTCTTCTGCCCCTGAAGCGCTGCCATGGTAAAACAGGCATCCACATGGCTGTATTGCAGCCATTGAGAACCTTGCCAAGCCAAAGTGCAGGGATGTGGTGTGGATGGTGTTTCTACACACCTCCCGCAAAAAAATGATGCCCTTAGCCAATCCATTGTCCGTTGAAATACACTGCTCAAAAAAATAAAGGGAACACTTAAACAACACAATGTAACTCCAAGTCAGTCACAGTTCTGTGAAATCAAACTGTCCACTAAGGTAGCAACACTGATTGACAATCAATTTCAGATGCTGTTGTGCAAATGGAATAGACAACAGGTAGAAAGCAGAGGCAGTTAGCAAGACATCCCCAATAAAGGAGTGGTTCTGCAGGTGGTGACCACAGACCACTTCCTCAGTTGCCTTGGAGCTCTTTCGAGCCCCTGCAACCTTGTCCTTTGACATGGGCTATAACAGGAAGACATCTGGTCTGTAGCTGCTGGGCTTAGAGAGCATGATGGCCTGCGAGCCGTCTCCTCAATTCTCCTGACTCAATTCTCCTGAAGTTCCTATGCTTTCTGGCTGATGGTTTGGTCACTTCTGAATGCTGGTGGTGCTGTCACTCTAGTGGTAGCATGAGATGGAGTCTACAACCCACACAAGTGGCTCAGATAGTGCAGCTCATCCAGGATGGCACATCAATGCGAGCTGTGGCAAGGTTTGCTGTGTCTTTCGGCATAGTGTCCAGAGCATGGAGGCGCTACCAGGAGACAAGCCAGTACATCAGGAGACGTGAAGGAGGCCGTAGGAGGGCAACAACCCAGCATCAGGACTGCTACCTCCACCTTTGTGCAAGGAGGGACAGGAGGAGCACTGACAGAGCCCCTGCAAAATGACCTCCAGCAGGCCACAAATGTGCATGTGGCTGCTCAAACAGTCAGAAAGACTCCATGAGGGTGGTATGAGGGACGACGTCCATAGGTGGGGGTTGTGCTTACAGCCCAACACCATGCAGTACGTTTGGCATTTGCCAGAGAACACTAAGATTGACAAATTTGCTGCTGGCGCCCTGTGCTCTTCACAGATGAAAGCAGGTTCACACTGACCACATGTGACAGACATGACAGGGTCTGGAGATGCCATGGAGAACGTTCTGCTGCCTGCAACATCCTCCAGCATGACCGATTTGGCAGTGGATCAGTAACAGTGTGGGATGGCATTTCTTTAGGGGGCCGCACAGCCCTCTATGTGCTCGCCAGAGGTAGCCTGACTGCCATTAGGTACTGAGATGAGATCCTCAGACCCCTTGTGAGACCATATGCTGGTTCAGTTGGCCCTGGGCTCCTCCTAATGCATGACAATGCTAGACCTCATGTGGCTGGAGTGTGTCAGCAGTTCCTGCAAGATGAAGGCATTGATGCTTTGGACTGCCCCACCCATTCCCCAGACCTGAATCCAATTGAGCACATCTGGGACATCATGTCTCGCTCCATCCACCAATGCCACATTGCACCACAGACTGTCCAGGAATACCTGGACTGCTTTAGTCCAGGTATGGGAGATCCCTCAGGAGAACAGCCGCCATCTCATCAGGAGCATGTAGGGAGGTCATACAGGCAGGTGGAGGCCACACACACTATTGAGCCTCATTATGACTTGTTTTAAGGACATTACATCAAAGTTGAATCAACCTGTAGTGTTTTTATCACTTTAATTTTGAGTGTAATTCCAAATCCAGACCTCCATGGGTTGCTAAATTTGTTTTCGATCGATAATTTTTGTGTGATTTTGTTGTCAGCACATTCAACTATGTGATGAACAAAGTATTTAATGAGAATATTTCATTCATTCAGATCTAGGATGTCTTATTTTTGTGTTCCCTTTATTTTTTTGAGCAGTGTAGTGTTCAGTATTGGTGGGTTTTTTTGAATTAAATGACTTCAAATTTCAATTCTTCAGGAGAAGAAATTAACACGTTGTCCAGCTAGAGTCAATTTCTGGGAGATCCCTAGCAACAGAGGGAGCGTCCTCAAAGATTTGACAGACTCAGTTCAGTCAGCAAACAGAGACTGATCACCCAATCCTGAATGCTGTCTCCACCACAATAGAGAACACCACAATAGAGAATGTCAGAAACCAGTTATGGTAATAGTTATTTCTTCAAATTTGTTGGAGTTAATTATTTAATTATGATCTTAATATCACCCTCACCTCACCGCCGATAAATAAAATGAAAGCCCAAAGCAGTGGTGAAAACCACCCTCACCCCGACTTTTACTTACGATGTAAGCACAGAGTGGGTGGAAGGCATATGTACCACAGGCATACAGATATGTTGAATTTAGCCTCTGCAAAAGCTTGATGTGATTGTAACACTCTGTCTGCAAAAAGGAAGCAAGAGCATAATTTTCTTAAGATTTCTCATACATTGTCTCATTCATTAAAGGTTCAAACAAGCTAGTAGCACACCTAGAAAGAGGCAAAGGCAATGCACTTACCTTGTTGTTTTTGCCTTTTTTCAAACATTCTGCTTGCTTCTCAGGAGATGCTTCCCAATTTAACTGCAAAGTAACAGAAAATGAGTTTGTTATTCTTTCAGCCAACCCAGCACAAGAAACGGGTTAATTATGATAGTAAAAAGAAAATTCCATGAAGTTCAAGCAAAGCCCATTTAAAGTTCATATTTAGTCTTGTTCAAAGTAAGTGGATTTAACTAAATATAAAGCAGGAAAGTACTAGAGGGTTTTGTAGCCCATTTATTTTTAAAGGCCCTTGACTGAAATGAGAGCTTTACATTTTGCTACACTAAGGGAACAGCCAAGTGAAGGAACAGAAAAAATAGCTTATAATCTTTTTTTTATTATTATTATTTTATTTTTCTTATATGTATCCATTTCATGTATTCATAACTATGTTTATACTTATACCTGTTATCTTATAACTGCTTGACAAATTAATTAATTAATTAATTACTAGAGGGAATGCCTTCTGGAGCTCATATCGAATAAATAGAGAGTGGGGAAGTAAGTATAAAGCCCCCAAATAAGAGTTCAAATGCATTATTTCTAGACTAATTATCTGCCATTTTGACCTAACCTAATACATCATGCTAAGCCACAATGTACAGTCTGCCTTTCTAAGTGATTACACTGTTTACAATGCTTTGTCCTGTAATTCATGATGTAATTCAACCATGTGATTTGAGTGGCTCTTGACAGCCTTTTGAATATAAACATTTCATTCTTGCCTTCCTTTTTTCCTGTATTTAAAATTGTCCACAAAACTTTTTCTACTGTTTCAATCTGTTTGTAATATGTATTTTGCCTGCTATAGATTGCCTGGAATTTCCAATAATAGTTAAATAGTATAAAAATAAAACAAAACAAATTCAGTGAAGAACCCAGCTCTTCCTCTACGTTGGTGAATAAACAAGATAAATTAAATCTCAATTTAATATGTGTTACAGAATCCAGATTACCTCAATATCTATTTCTTTGTGAATACAGCCTTTGTGTGACAATATTCTGACATAACAAAGGCCATGTGTACATACAGAACATTGTATCTCATTTTACTATAATAAAAAAGAAATAATCTATTCTAAAAAGGCCAGGGAAAAGCATTCTCTGTTTCTGTTTCCCACATATATTTTTCTCCTATACTCTATATTTAGAGAGAAAGGAGGAGAATCTGTTCCTAGTTAATGCAGAATCTGAATTGTACAGATATGATTGGCCAATTCTCAATCAGTCATGGATATCTCCCTTCTCAAAGCAGAATTCAAGTTTAAATTGAAAGAAAATTTTCAGGCAACAAAGAGCTGTGAAGAAAATCTAAAAAATAAAGTACTCAGTCCTTCTGAAGTATAAATTGTAATGTGTATGCATTGTTCCTGAGTCTGTCTGGAGAACACTTGACAAACTAAATAGAGCTTAATCCACAGGAGTACCCTTTCTCCTTGAAATTATCTGTGCACCCTATTTTTCAGACTATGAGATAACCTTGGTTTAGAGGAGGAAAATTAGAAAACGGGAGGGCAAAAACAGGACCTGCAGAGGCCTCCAGAGGACAAAAGCAGGCATGTTTTGGACCTGCAGAGTGCTTCTGGACGCCAGGGAGACCGAAAACAAGACACATGGAGGCTTTGGGAAGCCAAAAATGGGCCTGTATTCGCTGTATGAGATGCATAAACATTTCCACCCACTTTTTTGGGGGGCGGGAGGAGTCATCTTATAGTCTAAAATACATGATATATTCCTTAACAATATACATTTATTAAAGATACCAAACAGCTAAACAGATGCAAATATAGCATTAATTCCCACAGAAGGTTCATACTTGATTTTACCAAAAAATATTGACCAAAATCTTTATTGAATAATTGTAACATTTACATCTTTCAATTTGAAATAATCAAATACTTGATTATACTTGAAGAGAGGATTCATTGGAAAAGATCCTGATGAAGGAAAAAGAGACGGGGATGGCAGAGGATGAGATGGTTAGATAGTGTTATTGACATGCTGAGCATGGGTTTGGGCAGAATCCAGACCGAGGTGCTGGATTCAGCCAGTTCGCACCTACTCGGTAGCAAGAATTTGGCATGGGTCGCTGAACCGGTAGCAACATCTAGTTGGCCATGCCCCCAACCAGGTCACCCAGTTTCCGCTCACTTGCTTGCCCCGCCCACCCGATGCTCGCTACCCAAGTTTAAAGCAGCCACTTGAAAACACATGACTGTGGGTGGAGCAGCAGTCTGTTAACCTGCAAAACTGTTCCAAGACTGGATTCTTCATGGACACTGGAAGTACTGCTTCCCCTTGTGAGTAAAGTGCCTGGAGTGAGAGGGAATGAAGGCTGACAGGGTGGGGTGTGTGTGTGTGTGTGAGAGAGAGAGAGAGAGAGAGAAAGAAGGAAGGGAAAGACAGAAAGTGACAAAGAAAGAGAAAGTAAGAAAAAGAAATAGGAAGGGAGAGAGAGAGAGACAGAAAACTATGTGCTATTATTTTAAATTGTTCCATTATTTATCATGTGTTAATATTTTACACTGTCCCTACACCTAAGGTGATTCTACTGCCTTTCTTTTGCCCAGGGCTACCAAATATTTTTCAGGGTTTACATGCATTCAATGTGTATAGTCCAGAGCATAAATACATGTGTGTTTAACAGAGATGAAAGGGAGTTTGGAGGTCTTCTAGTCCAAGCCCCTGCTCAGGCAAGAAAATTGAGAATGCCAAACTCTGAGTAGAGGTCCCGGGAAAGGTGTCAGAATAGCACTGAGAAGGGACTTTGGGGGGAACCCTATACCATTTCAGAGAAAAGGCTGTCCAGTCTTTTAAAAATTTCCAGTGATTGATCACCTAGAACTTCTGGGGACAAGCAGGTCCACTGGTTAATTGTTCTCACTGTCAGAAAGTTTCTCCTTAGCTTTAGGTTGCTTCTCTGTTTGTTCATTTTCCATCCATTGCTTCTTGTTTGCCTCCTGGTGTTTTGGAAAATACATTCCCCCCCTTTCTTTGTGGCAGCCCCTTAAAAGCCTGTTGCCTATATCACACTCTTGAGTAAAGCATGTGAGCCATTTTCTCCTTTCAGTGGTCCATGAAAGTACATCTATAGTATGCAGATAATAAAGCCAAAAAAAGGTGAACAACATTTTTACAGAACTACAGATAAGTTGAAGGTGGGTGACAAGGAATGGATGGGAGGGGAGGGGCCAGGTGAGGCACCCCTTGATGTGACATTGAGTTGGCCACGCCCACCCAGTCACATGACCACCAAGCCATGGTCACCCAGTCACATGACCACCAAGCCACACCCACCAAATAAGCCATGCCCACAGGACCGGTAGTTAAAAAAATTGAATTCCACCACTGATCCAGACCTCAGTGGAGAATCCAGGGGAGGGTCCTGGTGTGTAGGAGATCATCAAGAGTCAGTCACAACTTAGTGACTGAACAACAAAGCTCAAAGGATAGAAAATGACTTGCAAGATATTATTCACGAAGATTAATGTGGTTTTCTACCTAAAAGACAATTAAGGGGCAATATCGGAGGCATCAATGCAGCTTGTTTTTCATTATGCTGCTCCAAGTATATTCAAATGTGAATGTACTTGGAGGAACATAATGAAAAACAAGCTGCGTTGATTTTCTTTGATGTGGAAAAAACATTTGACAATTTGAATTGGACATTTTTGTTTAAAATTCTAGAAGAGAAAAGCTTTGGAGAAAATGTTATTAAATTGGTGAAATTGATATATATGTTACAAAGGGCACAAATAATTAATGGGGAACTGACAAAACCCTGTGAGATACAGAAAGTAACAAGGCAAGAACACATGTTTTCTCCACTGGCTAACTGTAGTTCTTGATGTTCTTGAGACATAGCACATGATGAGAGAATCACTGAAGTGAAGGTTTAAAAGAAGTATACAAAGTAAAAGCACTTCAAGATGTTTTGGTTTTAATTCTGAAAAATCATACGGAAGGAATACAAATATTAAGGGGAAAATTAAAGGAATTTGATATATTAGCTGGATTTAAAATTAACAATAAAAATGAAGATTTAACAAAAAATATAAAGATGGAAGATCAAAAACAATTGATGGCAAAACTTGCTTTCAGACTGAGAAAAATGCAAAGTATCTGTTATTACTATCTCTAATATGAATTGTATCTTATTTCAAAAAAGTATGTTAAAGTATGGAATGAAATTTTAAAAAAAATTGTTAAGATCTGAAAAACTGCAGTTATCACTAATTGCAAGAATTTATGTGATAAAAATGAATGTACTAACCAGAATGATGTTATTTCAAACAACACCTGTTATGACTAATGATGCACCTTATAAACAATTGCAAAAAATACATCTAGATTCATATGATGAGGAAGAAACCAAGGTTTAAATATAAAATATTTTATATTTAAATAAAATACTTTATTTAAAGGAAAAAGGATTAGGGCTACATGATTTTAAATAGAAGTTTTTAGCCTGCTATCTGGTTTGGATGATGAGTGGGTGCTGTTTAGAAATAAGAAAATATTAGAATTTGAAGAACACAACCTGAGACTTCGGTGGCATGGCTTTCTATGGTATGATAGTTAAAATTAATGTAGGTTTCAATATTAAGATATGAAATAGATATAATCCCTAGCTGTGCTGAAAATACCTTTACAGAATTGGCTTCAGCATAAGAAACATTTTATAGAAAAAAAAAACAGGCAAAGATGGATGGTTAACTCATCAGGATTTGGTAGAACTGAAAAATGCAAAACTTAACATGAAATAAAGGAAAATAGCTGACCTACAGGGGTTTAATTTCCAATGGTTACCATGCTCACAATTCAGAGACAGATTTAATATCGATAACAGGCTAATTGGTATTGAATTACATAATAATTTGAAATTGAATTATGTACAAATGATGAATATCTTATTGCTAAAATTTGCTAAGATTTGAAATAGAAGATAACCAAGTTAAAGAGTGCATGGTAAAATGGGCTAAGAACTTTGGTTATAACATACAGATATAGGCCAATGGGAGGAAATGTAGATAAAAAGGACTGAAATTCAAATTGTGTTGCAACTTAAAAAATAACTTTTATAAAATGATCTGTCATTGATATACGACTCCAAAGACAACATCAAAGATGTCTAAAGGTAATCAATGTGTGAAATGTAAAAAATATGAAAGGACATTTTATCATGCATGACAAACAGTTGGTGATTTATGGATTTGCTGATTAAAAAGAGGTGACTATGGGAAGAACAGAACTTTAAAGAGGGAGGAAATATAATGAATTTATTTGCAAATGCCATAAAGAATATTGGAAACCACCTCTTTAAATCTTTTCTTTTTTCTACCTGTATTGCCTTTTCTGCTTATTTGTCTTAATTCTGTTTTAATTTCACTCTATATAAAATCATGTTTATCTTTTACTTACATAAAAATCTTTAATAATTATTATTTTAAAAAAACTACACACACATGCACACAATGTATATTTACCAAGGGAAGACAGCAGATAAAGATAAGATAAAGACTTACTTTCCGATAGGAGCCATCAGTGGTATCAGAGATGTTACTGGCACTTAAGGAGAAGATTGCCCCCCTGGCTCCCACATACAGAATTCCCTTCTCCTCTTCCAGCAAGAGGGTGGTGTAATTCTGGGCACTGCTGCTAAAATGCCTTGCATATTTCAAAGCTAGCAGAGGAAAGAAAAAACTTCTATAAACAAGAACATAGAGACATTTGAGACCTTAAAGTGTTACTAATATCCTGGGTATTATATTGCTGGACTGAAGTAATAAACCAATAAGGCATGAATTACTATGGAGCAAGCAAATTAATTCTTACATTGCTATTCAAAATATGCATAACATCTTTCAAACAGATTTTTAAATATGATGTTAGCAAATCGAGATTAGTTGCCAGTTTACTTTAGTGATTCAAGGTGCTAGTTATGACCTAAGCTAAAGGTCAACCTAGCATAGAGCTGGTAATTTGAGTGAACACTTATCTCCCATCGGGTCTACCGGTCAGATTCAAGTTGGTGCACCACAGGTTTATTCAATTAAAAAATATCAGAATCCAGGAAGCAGAATTTCTCTGTGTTCTGGACAGCCATAATGACCCGATATTTTTCCTGATGAAATTCTGAACAGTTGTCTTAAGCACTGAATACAAAATACAGACATCACAAGCAATTACTGATTTTTAAAGTACAGGTACCATTGGAGCCATTCCTCCAAATAAGCTTTTCCAAGAACCTCAGATCATTCAGCAAGTATCCAACATCTTAATACAATCATAAAAAGGTTCTGATGACTTATTTTACATAGACAGTCATTAGACTCAAGAATTATTGCTCACAAACATTTTGATTCATGTATTTTTTAAGCAATTTTATTGATTTTGTACGTTTCTTTTTCTTAACAATGGTTCCTCTCCATTTTATGTCTGTGCCATTGAAAGGAAAAAGCTTTCAAGCCTTCAAGTGAATAAATGCTTTACAACAAAGCTTCAAAGAGATATTGACTGGTTAACCTGTTAAATTTTTGCAGCAAAAAAAAACACCTTGTGGTACCACAGCAATTGATACCTTTATTACTCCTTAAGGTTTTGCAGATCACTGCACTGAGTCCTAAGAAAGCAGCGTTATAGACACAGACAGCCAAAAATACACAAATATACTTAAACAAGAGCTGCTGGGGTGGGGTAGGGGAATAGAATAAAAGGAAGGGGAATGTTGGAAAGAGAAGTGAGAGAAAAAATAGACCATGGCTGTTAACAATGTGATACTGTAGTTAGGTGTGACACAAACTTCCCAGCATTAATGAGCTGGTTAATTGTGTGATTAAAGACTGCTGTTTAATCTGTAAGAAATGGTGCTAAATTTCTCATAAATTGTAAATCAACAGTTTTGTAATCTAAATTGATCTTTCTCATTCCTCTGCTCTATAAATGATAGCATGTTCAGAGGAGCTTTCCTTTTGGTCTTTGAATGTTCCCATTTCTGCATATATCATCCTGAAGGAAAAGCAAGTGCATGTTCCCTGATGTGGGAGTGTTCTTGCATTTGACGATAAAACTGCCAGAAGAGATGAGGGGAGCTGGCATCTAGATCTGAAACAGGATTTGAGTCCCATGTCTTGGATGTGATCTGTTATGGATTAATAATTGTTCCAGGCTGGGTGAATGTCTGCAAGCAAGTATAAGCTTTCCACCTAAAGTATTTGAAATGAAAACATCATCATCCAGGATGGGCTATTGATCACAGTTATTTGAGTTATTTCAGCCTCCCCATAAATATGTTGTTTCCTCAATCACTAAAAGTGCCATCTTACACACGTCTATTATAAAGTATTGTGCCTGCTGCTAAGAAATTGGTTACATGGTTGCAGCATAAAGAAACCATGCAGGTTTTCATATGCTTCACTGTTTTCTAAAGAAACACTTTACAATGATTGAAAAAAATCTGAATATGTGATTATACATAACAAAGGAATGGAAGTCACTTATTATTTTGCAGCATAACTTACTTCACAGGATTGCTGCAAGGATTATAATAGAGGAGGCTAATATGTGTGCCACCTTGAACTCCCAA
Source organism: Laticauda colubrina (assembly GCA_015471245.1). Taxonomy (NCBI): domain Eukaryota; kingdom Metazoa; phylum Chordata; class Lepidosauria; order Squamata; family Elapidae; genus Laticauda; species Laticauda colubrina. Next base: position 14,505,633 of record BLBF01000053.1, read on the forward strand.
ATAGAAAGACAGGATATGTGAAATAATACGTGTAAATTCTAAGCCAAAAATTATGAAAAACTGTGATTTAAAAAATCAAATGCACAGACTTTAAAATGATGCGTTTTCACACAAAATCAAATCCCGTATGTTTGATATTGATATGCTGCAGAAGTATTGCAGTTTGGCTACCTTTAATAGTTACTCTATATATCCTTAATCAGGAGTTAATTTTGTTAGAACTTATAGAACTCAACTTTAAGCAGATTCACCCATTATTAACCATGATTTGTTGACTAATCCATGATGGCTGGCTTGAAAATAATACAGGTAGTCCTCAACTTATAACAATTCATTTAGTGATTGCTGGAAGTTACAACGGCACTGAAAAAAATGAGTTATGAGCATTTTTCATACTTATAACTATTGCAGCATGCCCATGGTCAAAATACAGATAATTGGCAACTGGCTCATATTTATGATGGTTGCAGAGTCCTGGGGTCATGTGATCATCTTTTGTGGCCTTCTGACAAGCAGTCACTGGGGAAGCCAGAGTCATATAACAACCATATTACTAACATAACAACTACACTGATTCACTTAACAACTGTGGCACGAAATGTTATAAAATGGAGCAAAATTCACTTAACAACTGTTTCACTTAGCAACAGAAATTTTGCACTCAATTGGGGTCGTAGGTCAAGGACTACCTGTACAAAACTTCAAACCATCTATATCATTGGCTAAGTATGAGACCAATTTGAAAAATTAGATGACTTGGATTATGACATCAATTTAAATAAACACCTCATTTATTTATTCATAACAAAAAGAGTGGGTATGGCAGTAGGATTCATAAAAATCAATAAAAAATAAAACTTCACCTGCTCACAACCTTCCAATCCAATAGGAAAAAGGAATATGGTATCCCCCAAAAACCACAGGTAAAACTAGTAATTGCTGTAAAGTTATTAGTATTTGGACTGTTGCAATTTGTTTGCAAAACTTCCACTATATGACCATTAGATAGAAGCAAAGAGTTTTCCATTCCACTTGGTTGCTATACAATAATAATCTGGATGTTTGTAGCCTCAATATGGTAGTTCTAATAATATTGTTATCTTTTATTAGATGGAACAGAAACTGTTAAAAATGAGAAGGAGCTGATAACTAATGACAGGCAAAAGCCATGGTTTTTTACCACTTTCTGGAGAGAAGAATATGATTCTCTTACCAAAGCTTACCAAATTTAACATTAAGCTAGCAAAACTTGCATTGATATTGATATTCCAAGTGCAATGATCCCAATTTTACCCATTGCTAAAAACTTAACTGATTGGTCATTTTTAATCTTTCCCACCAAAATAGTGTTGAGGAGAAACTATGTGAAAAGGCTGATTTCTTCACCTGCCAGTCAGTTACCATAATGAATATTTAAACTGAACTGAATAGGATGAGATTTATTGTGGAGGGGAGAAGTCAATAAAAATAGATTAAATATAGAAAAAAGCAAAAATCTTGAAAAATTCCTCCACTAGGCAATATGCCAGAAAATTGTTGACTGCTCATTTCAAACTTCTCCCAGGCACTGACCTAGAATTAGTTGCTATTAAGAACTTGGAAAGAAGTCCAGAAGTCGTGCTTGATTTGGTCTTTTTTAGTTATCTAATTTTAATAGTTAAAACTTTAACCCTCAATATTTTTAGCTGATCCACCAATTGATCTCAATCAGTTCTGTGAATTTTGTTCTGCCATCAGTTGTATCATGTAACCATAGCAACCTCTGCCCAAAACAGATTAACATTTTTCCTAGTAGAATGATGTCAATCTTTAGTAGACCCTGATTCTTTTAACATTTCTTTTTTTCCTACCTACACTGCTTTTTTTCTAATATGCTCTGTGAATTCACCTAATAATGGCATGCAAATTATGGTTTATGGCTTAGCTCATACATGTGAAATCACTTAACTATGGTTTACTAATTAGTCTAAATTGTGAAGCCAGTTATCATGAAGCAGCTTCACTTGATCCAATGAAGTGTTTCTGACTTCTGAAGATAAGCTATGAATTATAAATCAACGCTAACCATGCAGTAACTGTTCCTCTTGAGACATCTCTCCTTTCTTCAGACTCAACAAAAAAAATCCATAAGATAGAAATCTAAGACCCAGTACTAATGTAGGGACAATATTTAGATTAGGTACCAACAAGAATGTGATTTAGATTATCGGGTTCTGAGTGCCAGACAGCCTGGGATTCTTCTGCAGATACTCATAAAATAGGTGAAGTTTCAGAGGAACAAATAAAAATGAGAGAGAAAAAGTTAATATGTAAAGTTAAAATCTACAATAAAAACCACTCAGGCCACCAAACTTAGATCAATATTCAAGACAATAGGTAGAAAAGAGAAACAAGGGCTAAGCAACTTTCTAGAATATGTTCTAGAAATAATTTCCCTCAAGTTGAAGTCATTTTGAAACTTCACCTTAGAAAGTGTTAGGAGAAGTCCTTGGAGTCAACCACCTTGATGTCTACCAGAGTCACAATATGAACAGAATACCAGAAGCAAACCATGAATTTCTCTGAGTACACACACATATATATGCTCATGACATTCTACATATCAGTTTTCCCACTTGAACTCTTGCTAATGGCTTAGAGTTTAATCCATTATCTGCAGTCATAGGTGGGTAGCATATCCACTTAATTTTAGTTTATCCCCTCAAGGGTTATGTTTTATGGCAGCCTTTCAAAACTTTGGATTTTTCAGGTGGACCTACAATTCCCATGCCATATTCAGTCAGCATGTTACTATATTGACTGCAATGATGGAGTTATCCTTCTATGCATCTTCAGGATGTTAGGTTAAGAATGTTGTTCTCTACAGTATGAATTAAAACTAATCAAGAGATGGTTCTTATCAAGAGTGTTTTTCAATTGGAAATTTGAGTTTCAGAAACTTTCATTGGGTAGGTAGGTGAATGAAAGGTAGAAAACTGAATTAGTATATGACTGCCTTAGAAAATAAATCGCCATTTCCTAGGACAGCATCAGAAAAAATATTAAGCAATATAAAATATACTAAGGTATCTCTAACTTGCAAACCAAAATAAATTTAACTTCTAGTATTTTATACTGTTTTCAACAAAAGCACTTTTTTTGACAGGAAACAGTAAGGTATCTGCATACCATCTGCTTTTATAGAAGAAATGAAAACATATGTTAGAACTACAGGCACAAATTTTGTTTGTCTTATAACTGAACTATTTTGTTCAATTCTATACGTGTAAAGCTATATTCAGTAATACCTTTCAACAATCATCTTGGCCTCCTCTTTTAAGAAAGGAAAGAAAAATCCCTTGAGATAAATGAGAAAGAAACAATCATCTTGATTGGGACACAAAAACCTTTGGGAGTCAGCTACCTGCATAATGTGCTATTTATATCATCTAATGTAACCTCCTTCTCAGGCTCTTGTCAGAAAGCAGCTCATATCAGCACTGGCAGTCTAGGAAATAGTTTGAAATCAGAGGGGGTTACATTAAAAAAAACCCAATTCTCCAGACTAGCTTCCATCTGTGAGCTTTCCAAGTAATTCCAAAAATTCATTTCACAATCACCTTTCATAAATGTAAACAGTATTTATTGGAAAGGAAGTACTTTTCCATTGCCCACCAATATATAAAGCCCATGTCACACTGCACCAACGGATGGAAAGAGGATGTAAAACGGAGAAAAACACTTGCCATCCGTTGGTTAACGCGATGCTTCTGTTTTGTACACACTGTGTCCGTTTTTCTTCCTCTCTATCCGTCCAGCATCCGTCGACTGAGGTTCCATCCGCTCAAAAAGTTTTGAGCTGCTCAAAACTTTTTGAGCGGAAAATGTATCCAACGCGTCCGTTCTGAATCCGCTACGCATACGGGGAACATCCGTTCTGCATCCGTCGTCATCCGTTACGCGTCTGCTGCATCCGCTAGGCATCCGCTGCACATCCGCGCAACTCAAATCCGCTCCAGCGGAAAGCGGAAACAGGGAGGAAGCAGAATGGACGCGGAACGGACGTGCAGCGTTATTAGCACGGACGGAGAAAGGATAAAAGTGGATGCAGCTCACATAGAAAGCATTTAAAATGGAAAAAACGTTCGCAGAGGAGATCTATCTCGGCTATTAAGGATGTCTAGAGGATGCCTAGAGGATGCAGAAGGACACATAGGGGAAAACCTATATTGCCTATAAAAAGGGGGAGCAACTCACCTGGATCTCACTTTCAGACCAGTAGCCCTGCTGTGCAGACCTCTGCAGCCTTCATCTGGCTCTTCCTCTTCCACAGCATCCAGTCATGTCCACCATGGATTGTAACACAGTCCTTTTGGTAGCCACCATCGTTCTGCAACAGTGCGAAGCCATCTACAGGCTCTTTCAACTCTACTACGGGAAGAAAAGGAGGCGGCCAAGAAGCATATGAGTCCGAAGATGGATCGGGAGAAGAGCAGAGTACGGACTGTACAACAAGCTGATGGTGGAGCTGAGGAACGAAGACCCTCATGCATTCCAGAAATTCATGAGGATGCCTCCAGCCATGTTTGACGAAGTTGTGCAGTGGCTGACACCCAGGTTAACCAAGCAGAGCACCAACCTCCGGCCCAGCCTGGACCCTGGGCTCAAGGTGGCACTGACTCTGTGCCACCTGGCCTCAGGGACCACCTACAAGAGCATGCAGTATGGCTGGAGGGTGCCACACAACACCATCAGCATTGTGGTCAGAGAAGTGGTGCAGGCCATCATCGAAGAATACAAGGAGGAGCTCCTCCAGTGCCCCTCCACAGAAGAAGGATGGAAGAAAGTTGCAGAGCAGTGGTATCAGAAGTGGAACTTCCCCCACACTGTTGGAGCCATAGATGGCAAGCACGTGGCCTGCAAAGTGCCAGCCAACTCAGGGTGTTCTTATCACAACTCCAAGGGCTTCTTCAGCATCATCCTCTTTGCCATGGTCGATGCTGACTACAAATTCACGTACATCGATGCTTCAGGCAACAGCTCATCTTCAGATGCCCAGGTATACAACGCAAGTGACCTAAAGGGTGGGCTGGAACGCAACCTCATCGTGGGCTTCCCAGATCCAGACCCCCTGCCCAACGACACGCAAGATGTGCCCTACTTCATCGTGGGGGATGACGCCTTCTCCCTCACAACCTACCTCATGAAGCCCTACACCTCCAGATGCCTCACCCGTGAAGAGAGGATCTTCAACTACAGGCTGTCCAGGGCAAGGCGGGTGGTGGAGAACACCTTTGGCATCCTGGCCAACAGGTTCCAGGTACTTCTCACCACCATGCAGCATCGCCCAGAGACCGTGAGGAGGATCGTGGAAGCTTGCTGCATCCTGCACAATCTCACGCGCACCCGCGACCCAGTCTTGCAGAACAGGCTCGTGGACCTCCAGCAAGGCAATGGGGACATGGAGCCTGGGGAATGGAGGCAAGGGCAAAACCTGATAGACACTGAGGATGTGCAAGGCCCCAACAGAGCCTCACGTGAAGGGAAGAAGCAGCGCAACCTCCTGAAACACTGGTGCAACTCCCCAGCTGGAGCAGTGGAGTGGCAAGACAGGATGATAGATGATTAATGGATGCTTCCTTCAGTCTGTCTCATCACACTGATGAGTGTGGCCTACAATGAACAGGGCATTTAATAAAGAGTTCTGTTTATGTTGACATATGTGGATGAATGATTAAATTGTTATTGATAATGAAGGGCCAAAGGTGTGGCACCTGGGAGGGTGGACCATACAGTCCCACTATGCTTGCACTGGAGGTTTATCTATCCCCACAGCTATCTCAACCCATCCCACAGCTATCTGAACCCATCCCACAGATATCCTAACCCATCCCACAGGTATCCCTGCCCATCCCACAACTATCTTAACCCATCCCAAAGGTATCCCTGCCCATCCCACAGCTATTACCCATCCCAAAGGTACCCCTGCCCACCCCACTGCTATCCTTACCCATCCCACAAGCATGTAAAGACTTAAACCATTTCTAAAAGTTTCCACCAAGACTTTATTTACAAAAATAAATGAGGCAAGTGTGTGAAGCAAAGATAATCTTTATTAATAACAAGCTGTAAAAGAAGAATGACCCAAGTCAAGTGTCCAAATAAAGTCTACAGGTATCCACCCAGTCTCTGGCACTCTTCTCTGTCACTCAGAGGTGTGCCCAGTCTCAGGGGTGAAGGGTCCAGGTGCTGTGGAGGTGGCTGCTGCTGGAGTGCTGGTCTGAAGTGCCACTGGGGTGTCTGGCCCCGAGAGGACAACAGGTGATGGTGTGTTGAGGAAGCTCTCAGACAGCTGGCTCAGCCCCATGATGTTGAGAACTTCTTCCTCCATGCCATGGGGTGTCAGCCCCAGTACCGATGACAGATGTACTGAGGCCGGGCTTGGCTGTGGGGGGGGAGGAAGGAGCAGTGTAGTGGGGCTGTCTGGTCTGCAGCTGGATGAGGACTGGTGTGGGTGGCATCAGTGGCATTGCTGGCATTGGTGGCGTCGGTGGCATCAGTGGCGTCAGTGGCATCGGTGGCATCAGTGGAACCGGTGGCAATGGTGGCGTCTGATGAGCCTGTGCCTGGACTGGCAAGGGCTGCTGCCTGTGCTGCTGGACCTCCTGGTAGCTGTAGCCCTGGTAGGTGAGGGCCTGTGGAATGGGAGGGACATCACCTGGGGTGGAGGAGCAGACCTGGACTGGGTGGGAGCAGGTTCATCTGGATCTGGAGGGTTGTGAAGCAGATCGGTGATCCTGTCCTTCACCACCTGGTACTGGGGTTCCGCCATGTCTGTGAGGGTCTGGTTGACATAGGTGAGGAAGGGCTTGCGGTTGGAGGATGAGGAGTCAGTGTGGACCAGCTGAGAGAGAACTATGCTGCTCCTGATGGTGTCTCTTATCTCCAGCAGGACAGTGTGGCTCTGTCCCTCCTGTCTGGCTCTCTGCCTTTCTGTGAAGGTGGAGCTGGGGGTGTATGCGGGTTGGACTGTGGTGGAAGTGCCTCCTCCTTTCTCCCACTGCGCCAGGGAGTCCTGCACGCGCTCCGCCACAGTTAGAACAGCTGTTGGGGGGTTCTCCACCGTGGGACGCTCCACAGACACCTGCCTGGAGACAGGAGCTGACTCTCGGCCGGAAGAGGACTGGCTCTCAGCAGGCTGCCTGAGAGAGAGGGTTGTGAGAGGGGCTGCTCCTTGGTGGTGGATCTCACCCTCCAGGAAGCTGCACTTGGCCATGACGTAGGTCTCTCTGTCCGTCAGCTTGACCGCGGCCTGGCCAGATTTCTTGAGGTGCAGCTTCCCGTACCAGGTGTGCATGTGCTTCCACCAGCCGAGGAGCACCTCCGAAGTGTAGCCCAGGCTCTCTGCCTTCTCTCTCCAAGCAGCCTGCTTCCTTTTGGTGTCCCTGTAGAGCCTGTGTCCCTTCCGCCATAGATACGCATTCTCTCTCAGCCACTCCAGCACCTCATCCTCATGTTCCTCCTCGATGGAGTATTGCCTCCTCTCCCATTCTTGCGTCTGCCTCTTCCTCCCTTTGGCAGGACCACATGGGCCCTCATCAGAGGGGCTTCCAGCTTGTAGGGGCTCCTCCTCCACACCACCAGCAGAAGCAGCACCAGCAGGACCAGCACCAGCAGCACCAGCAGCACCAGCAGGACCAGGATCATCATCAGCAGAGTAAGCACCAGCAGGACCAGGAGCACAAGCAGTACCAGGAGCACGAGCAGTACCAGGAGCACGAGCAGGACCAGCAGGACCAGCAGGACGAGGAGCAGCTTCAGCAGAGTAAGCACCAGCAGAAGCACCACCGCCAGAAGCAGCTTCAGCAGAGTAAGCACCAGCAGAAGCACCACCACCATAAGCAGGATCAGCAGCTCCTCCAGAAGCAGCATCAGCAGAAGCACTACCACCAGAAACAGCATCAGCAGAGTAAGCACCAGAAGAAGCACCACCACCATAAGCAGCAGCAGCAGCTCCTCCAGAAGCAGAAGCAGCAGAAGCCCCAGCCCCAGAAGAGCGAGCCCATGCTACAGAAGCCCCAGAGAAGCAGAGTGAGGGCCAGGGGGTGAGAGGGTGGCCCTATCCCTCTTGCCAGGGCTGGCAGCAGATGGCTGAGGCTTTCTCTTCTTCCCCATGGTTGTGGGGTTGCTGGCTGGCAGGCAGGCTGGCAGCAAGGCTTGCAGGCAGGCAGGCAGGCAGCAAGGCTGGCAGGCAGGCTGGCAGGAAGGCAGGTGTCCGCTCTGCATCCGCTGTATCCGTTCCGCGTCTGCTTTGCTGCGCCCCCCGGAAGCCTTGCGGATGTGCCATCCGCTCTCATCCGCTTCCATCCGCTAGGCTTCCGCTTTCCATCCACCCTGCGTCCTCCCCCCGTCCGTTCCTTTCCGTGTTGTCGGCTCTGGTTATGCAAATTTTTGCCCCTTTTGAGAGCGGATAACAACGGATGAAACATTTTTCTCGTCCGCTATGTCCTTTTTACAAACGTTTTGCATCCATCGGCCAGTGTGACAGGGCCTTAACTTCTGACACTTATACTGTAATGAGGAACATAAGAAATTATTTGGGAAAGCAAGATAACCCTGCACAAAATATTGGAAGTTAGTTATTGGATGCCATGTATTTAGTTCACCAGCATTAATGGTACAGTGTTGGTAGAATATGTTGGTAGTCTACCAACCAGTTTTGGTAGAATATTCTATTCTCCAGTGTTGGTAGAATAGAATAATATCTAGAATATGGAATTCAGACCACTTTGAAATAGTTTCCCTGATATAAAAACTAGAGATATCGAATTCAGAAATTAGGACTGCAGCCAAAATATCCAGTGCTGGCAGTAATAGTGGCTAGAGTTCAGGAATATCTGTAAGGTCATAGTTTCCTATCATTAATTTACAGAACAGAACAGAACAGAACAACAGAGCAGAAAGAGATCGTGGAAGTCTTCTAATCCAACTACCTGCTCAGCCAAAAAAACCCACACCATCTACATCAGGGGTGTCAAACTGGTGGCCCATGGGCCTCATGAGTGACACACAGGCCACGCCTACCCCAGCTCTGTGAAGGGGAAAAAATGTCACGATACGTCATGTGACATCAATGTGATGCGGCGAGTTTGACTCCCATGATCTAGATGCAGCCTTTATAGAAAATCATATTCTAAGATTCTGCACTCTTTCCAATCTGACACCTTTCAGATATATTCAATCATAGGTTAACAATTCCAAGTTGACATGGTCTTTGATCATTTTGCACAGAAATTCTAAAAATTTGTCTAACATATGAGAAAGGTAGTAATTTAAGAAAGTGCTCCAAACAACATACTTTTTATGAGAACACCAATTCTTCTTATGTGCATGTACTATTAAGGCAAATGCAAATGATACATAAAGAGTCTTAATGCACCAAATGGCTACATAATTTTGTACCTTGATGATGTCACCCGCCTTCCTAGAACAAATACATTTTCTGAACAAAGCTCAAACACTGGAGAGAAACACCTTGTTGTGCTGCAGCCCTAACAAAGAGGGATCAGATCAGTAACAGATGGCAGATACCTGCCTTTGAAATACCATTGCTGAACAACAATGCAGAGCTTTAGGATGAGTCTCAGCAGAGAGAATTGTAGTACTAACATTCTTTTCACCCAAGAGAATGTTAGTTCTAATTGTGAAAGAGGACATGATTCAAGGCCAGCAATTAACCTCATTGGTCTCTTGAGATACCCATGAAGAAAGGTGACATTCACATTGGATGGCTTTCTGCTAGACGCCCTTTCCTGGCTGCTTTCTCACTCATTTCATACCATTCTTCTCAAGGTTGCCAGGCTTATTAAATCTATTGATCAGATTTATCATTCCATTACCAAGTGTTCTGTAACACATTTCATTTGTTTAAAAAAAACACTTGGAGAAATTTGCATGTGTGCATAAAACTGTTTCTTAGAATTCAGGGCCATTTAATGAGTATTGGATATTAATTATAAAATATGCCATTATGAATGTCAGTAACCACAACACAGATAATGCTGGGGAATCAAAATTGAAATTAAGGCTAATATTTTTGCCATTTGCAGGTGTCCCCTCATGACATCTTTATCAGTGGTGTGTTTCAAAAAAGTTTACCACCAGTTTGGTGGGTGTGGCTTGGTGGGTGCGCGCAGCTGCGCCAAACTTGCACTTTGTGCAGACGCAGAGGCTTTCCGACTCACCTCCTGTAATCCTGCACTCTCCCTGTCGCTTCAGCAGCTGTGCCACACAAAGCAGCTGCGCTTCAAAAGCAGGGAATAAAGGTCAGTATAGGAGCCCAGGTTTGTGGGTGGGTGGGCCCAACAGTAGAGCATTAGAGAGTACTGGTTCAGTATGCCAGAACCATACCAAACCGGTAGAATACCATCACTAATCTTCATTCTGCCATATCTCTAAAAGACTACCATCATCTCATCTTCAGCCATGTGGAATATATCCTTAAATTGTGGTTGGCCATGATGGTACTGTTTTCCACTTAAACCAATAGCAACCACCAACACTTTCAGAATACATTTAGGAATTTATTGCATTTTCATTACTTATGCTGACAGCCCAATTCTTTGCCTTAAGCTGGAAGGAGGAGGCAGGGGGAGAAAGCACAGCTAGCTGACAGCTGCTAGCAATTCCCTGTAGCTGCTGAATAGCTTGATTGAGGAACAGTGGGATGAAATGGGTTTGAGTTTAACTGGGCAGCTCTGCTACTTCCCAAACTGGTAGAGACAGAAAGTTAACTTCCTCAAAACCAGCAAGAAAGCCAGCTGTCTCTCTTTACCACACAGCTCCTAGATCCATTCATCACTTACAAAGTTCTGTCTTTCACCTGAACCACCACTTTTCCAGAAATCTATTTACCTGCTTCCCCTGCTTCAATTAAATTCAGAGGGAAGATACAGGTGCTATTCTTTTAACATACCTAACCAAGCCAAGTACATATTCCTGCGAGCAGTTTTGACAAACCAGAATCAAACTGAATCAAACCATACTTTGGGACAAACAGAACCCCCCATGTTTTATTGGGGTCCCAAGATTTCTTGGAGAAGGAGAATATTAGCAAGATTTCATGACATCACTAGACCCTTTTCTGTTGAGCAGGCAGACAGCAGTAGATGCAGAGTGGGTATTGCATTCAATCAGTGCTTGGGAGGTTGTTATCTAGTGTCAGGCCTTGGTAGTGAGTTCTGTCATGGAGACGCTTGTTTTTTCAACTATTACTTTTCTCCAACAATTTTTCTTGAAAGACTCTATGTACAAAATATGAGTAACCTGATTCGACATTCTCCCAACCCAGCTGACTCAAAGGAATTTAATCTTGCACAAGAGCAAATCTATTTTGGGGCTACTTTTAACTCCCTTGTGGTTAGTTGATTGGATTAATTGACTCATTTTCAATGCTCCTTACCCAAACTTGCACATTTTGGGATGAAGGTCAATATAAGAGAACAGTTCTCATGAGGTTATTTCAGCAAAGCTATCCAGGAAGCCTTCAAAGTTAGAAAAATCTGCAGTAGATGTATTAACATTTGTCACCTCACTACAATGGCTGAAAAGGATTAACAAGAATTTTACGGGACCTTGAGAATAAGGGTTGGTTAGTTTCCAACATTCTTAGAACTGGAAGCACAACTGCAATTTTGAAAACCTGTTGACCCTCTCAAAAAAGAAAAAGAAAGAAAAACCCAGCTTCTGCAGTCTTCCCAATTACTAAATGACTGCCACAGGAGGCATAACCACCTTCAAGGTACCTATGAAACAGTAAGCAACCTGCCATCCCCCTTATCTGTTGCAAGTGGGATGGTTGCGACTGGAGTGGCGGAAATCTTTCAAAAGGAGGATGTTTCAGTATGAAGGGGGGCACCTCTAGCTTCTTTTTTCTTTATACTTAAGCAGTGGTACCTTTTGCCAGGCTTTTCCATTGGCTTCTTAAGTGCTCTTGGCTATCTTCACCAACTGTATGTCTGCATGCACAGCCAGTTTGCTCTTTTTTCAGACACAGATGCAGCCAGGTGGCCTAAAAAGCTGCTTTAATAATTCAAAAAATATATATATTTGGTGTTTGCTCAGGGGTGGGATTCAACCGGTGTTACTACCGGTTTGGTGATTACATTTTGTGCACGTGTGCGTGTCATACAACTAAAGCTGTGCCGCCCACACAGCTGATACGCACTGTGCGTGGGTGTATAGCGTTTGAAAAAGCTGCTATTTTACTGCTCTTTCAACCTCAGTTGTGCCATGCAAAGCAGCTGAGGTTGAAAAAGCAGGAAATAAAGGTCAGGTAAAAGCCCGGACAGGCCAAACAGCAGCAGACGCAGAACTGGTTTTGCGTCTGCTGTTCTTCAGAGCTACCGGTTCTATAGAGCCGGGCAGAATCGATAGTGCTCCTAGGTATCATAAATATATATTTCAACAGATGTGTACTTCCCTATCTCTTGTGTTTGTAAGTTTAATACTTTTATATATAAGAGACCAGTAAGAGGTGCAGTTCTCCTTTTTCCTAAATAGGTCATACTCTAATCCTTGGGCAAAGCCATGAAGTATTATGGATTCCAATAATCTGAGTGGTATCTTCTTGGTGTGCTGGAAAGCAGATATGACAAGGAATTTTCCATTTCTACAGCTGGTAATATGGAACAGATATTATTATTATTATTATTATTATTATTATTATTATTATTATTATTATTACTACTACTACTACTACTACTATTATTATTATTACCTATTCACCCATGGCGACTCAAGGCAGCCTACAGAATAGAAAACCACATTTAAATAAAAACTAAGAAAAAGAATCAAATAAATTAATATAGTACAATATAACAAAATTACCCCCATCTCCCACCCACCCGCCCCGGCAAGAGCAGATCACACAAGCCATTTAATGGGCTCCATCCTGCTCTGGGTTCTCCAGGCCTGCTGGCAGAACTAGATCTTCAGCGCTTTCCGGAAGAGTATTAGAGTGGGGGCCGTTAGATGCAGCAAAGGGCCACAAGGATTCCCCTTTGCAAATAAAGCCCCAAGACGCAGGTGCTTTCTATGAAAAATATGTCTTGAATAAACAGTTCAGTTGGAAGCTGGATAAAATCCTAGTTTAGCTGAGGACTAAAGTAGCTTTTCTTCTATTTGTACAAAGCAGAAATTATATGCTTTCTTGTAAGAGAGTTTTGCAGACATAAGGGATAAAAACAGTTATTTATATTTTTATAAGCTATCCTAGTGCTCACAAAACCCTGACCTGAAAAAAAGCTGACCAATCTAAACTGAATTAATTTCCAGTGAAAGTGTATAGGACCAAAGTACAAATTATATACATCGTTTGATTACCATGTTTTATTTCACTTTCAGAAACAGCAAGTGGCTTAGCCTCAGGTGATATTAGCTGTATACTGTCTCAGGCAAAAATTAAACCCAGATGACATTTCAGCAAAATGAAAAAATAGATAGCGATTAAGCAATGTTGCTAATCAACTTCTCTCTATATAAATGCCTCACTGCTCTGAACATCCCTCTGTCATCTGTGTTATCTGATGTAAAGTGAAATATCTTTATATGTATTTTAATGTTAGTAAAGCTTCCCTAAAGCTTAATCAACCTCACAGATAGTACCCAATTAGAAAAGGCAGTTTTGCAGAAGAAAAGTCAAAATATGTTAATTCAGAGTGAGAGGTGAGAGGGAAGGATATATGCCCGTATGTCCATCACCATTTAAAAGGGGTTTTCTTTTATCCTTAATAATAGCAAGGATAACAAAGAAAAATGAAAAAAATTATTCCACTTCCACATACAGGTAGTCCTCATTTAGCAACCTCAATTGGGGCTGGCAAATTGGTCAATAAGCAGAGCAGTCACTACAGTATATACTCGCATATAAGCCGACTCTAAAACTAAAAAAAAAATTATCAAATTAAGGGGTCGGCTTATACGCGCATAAATCACACAAATGAACTGACATGATGCCACTTCTCAGATCACGCAGTATCATCAACATTACCATTCAGTCATACATACAGCCATAAAAATTGAGACTGCACTAAATAAAGTTAATTCTGACAAACTACAACTCAATTTCAATATTAATTTTAACTGTACCTCAAATAAAATGCAACATAATTATGTCTAATTAAGCACTTTTTTTTTACTCTGGGCGCCTCCATTTTGCTTTTTCTATCACCGGATCATAACACTCTGTGATTGGTTAGTCATTCACGTGACCGCTTTCATGTTTGCGATCAACACGAGCAACATCAGATTCTTTACATATCGGGTAATTAACTTAATATTGTTTCCTACACAAATGCTTTGATAATGAAACTTCATCAGTGCATTGCATATTGATACTCTTTTGTTATTAGCCCAAACAACACACCATGGTATTTGGGGGTCGGCTTATATGCAAGTTTTTGCAAAATTCCTCATTTTGGGACAGTTTTTTAAGGGTCGGCTTACACGCGAGATCGGCTTATATGCGAGTATATACGGTAAGTCAAACCGTGACAGCACTTATGAGTTTATTTCAGCTTTTCTTCCCTTTATAGACCTGCAAAGGTCACAAATGCAAGGACTGGTCAATAAAGTTACCTTTCCATCATTACAAATTACACATCCAAATGTTTTAGATTTTGATAATCATGCAAGATATAAAGATCTATTACATGAAACTGGAGAATTAAAGGATAAGAATCGAATACAAATTCAAGGAAAAGAGATAGCATGGTGGCCCTATGCGCAGATACAAGCGCATTACAAAAAAGATAAAGAACAATTTGGTTTTAATATGACCCACAAAAAATTAGATAAGATTTGGCATGGAGAGAAAAGAAATTTATTAGTAAAATATATAAATATCTATTGAATTGTACATTAAAAGAAGAAACAGTCAAGGAGTGTATGATAATTTGGGCAAAAAATGTGGGCCACAGTATTGAATTAGACAAGTGGAAACATATTTGGGAAATAAATTACAAACATTGTCAGCCTCATACAAAGAGAATCTCTATAAAATGGTTTATCATTGGCACTTGCCACCTATGAGACTGGCTAAGATGTTCCCAAACCTCCCCCCAAACTGTTGGAAGTGTAACTGCGTCTAGGGAACATACTTTCATATGTGGTGGACATGTCCATATGCCCAGAAGTTTTGGAAAAATATCAAAAATTGGATTCTAAATATAACTAAACAAGATGTAAAACTTGAACCCGAAACCTTTTTGCTGGGTATGATAGACTCAAAAATAGAAAAAAAATCAATATTTAATCTTGCACATTATAACGGCATCCAGAATAAGTTACACTCAAAATTGGAAACTGTCTATTGTCCCTTCAGATGAGATGGTCATTAAAAAAATTCACAAGTGTGCAAAGATGGACAGCCTAACCAAATCACTAAAAAACAACAAAGATAGCGAATACTCCAAAGTTTGAAACCTTTGGTATGAATGGTTAAAGAAAAAGCAACATTTGACAACTGAATAAATTATGAAACTATGAAGAACGTGCGTTTAATCATAAAGTATTGTGTGAAAATGAAACATTAAAAGAACGAGGAAGGTATTGTGACAAGGTAGACCACCTCAATGTTATGGGGTAAAAGAAAAAAAAGAAAAGTGTAACCAATGCTCAATACCTGCTGCAAAATGTATATATGTATATATATTTGTTTATATGTTTGTTTGTTTCTTTTTAAATGTTTTAAATATATGAAACTTAAATAAATTTTATCAAAATAAAAAATAAAAAAGTTACCTTTCCATCACTGTTGTAACTTCTGAGCATCACAACCAAGGCAGTCTATCTTGCACTGCCTGCATTTACTGTATTTACTGGTTGTGGTCTCTTTCAAAAACTATTCTTTTTTATAGTTTAGAACACCCACAAAAATAACTATTTCTTAACCTATTACTAACAAACTATTCAATGCACTGATGAACATTTTCCTAGGAAATACTTTTACTGCCATCTTTCTTATGAGTATCTGAAGAAGAGCTCTGTGCAGTTCCTAAGCATGTACACTCTTGGCACAAGCAAGTGGAACAGAAGGAATAGATTGTTTTCTTGTATTTTTGCAAGGATGGCACTGAGCTGCAGCAGGCATGACTCAATGTCATTCTGCTAATCTTTTCACTCAGCCTTTTGAAAAAGCAGGATAGGCACACATCGTTTTGAGCCTCAGGGGAACTGGATGGTTTCCTTAATGTAAAGGCAAGTATACCTCCTATGAAAAGACAAATACAGTATCTCTGCCCTCCGCCTACAGCAAAAGAGGAACATGGCTACAGGGCAAGTTAAAATCTTCTAATGTATAGGTTAACCAGAACAAAGAGATTCACAAATCACCCAGGGCATGCAATGCAATTGGCAGTGTTAGGTTTTTTTTAGAACAATCCCACAACATGAAAGGAATTGAAAAGAGGTTGCTTTCTTCTCTAAAACAGAGCAGAGGTGGGGGCCTTCACTGAGCAGAGCTATCTTTTGAGAAAATGTTATAGCCAATGTATTGCTTTATGTAATATTTTGCATCTACATAACTTTATCCTATCAAAAAAAAACAAAAAAACACCAAACCCTCCCCACCACCAAGGCCCTTTTCTTACCTGCACTTAATCATGGTGAGTTCTTTTTTCTACCATGTTCCAATGATGCCGCCATCCCTTCATTCTAAGCTCATGAGAAACAAGCCAAAGATGCACCAGCGTTAAAATTGCATTTCTCCCCCTTATTCAAGAATAGCCTCCTGATGAATAAACTCAGTCTTAATTTATCACCTGCTACTATTTTGGAAGGAATTCAGGTGAATTAAAACACAGGCAGCAAAGGCAGGGTAAGGATCAGCCATGAGGAGAGCAGATTTCATGGCAGAACAGTTTTTCTGCCAGTTTGAGGGCAGATGGGGAACTGTCAACTCAGCCATGGAGAAAGGCCTTTTTTCTTTTATTAGAATTCCTAACCAGTCCAAACTTAAGTGAGGAGTAATCGCTTTCCTGTTTTAACATAATTTCTGGAGGTAGCACATTATTTTTTATCTCTACATGCTAGGAATACCATTAACATTTACTATCCACAACTATCTAGTACATTTCCTCTACATGATAACAGCCCAGGGGTTACTCAACTGCCTATACTGGGTTTTTCTTTCTTTTTGATTTTTATCTTGGGACCTGAAAGCTTGCAAACTTATTTTTTATCAGTTGAATTGATAGCAAGAGCAATACCGCTTCACAGTGCTTTTACAGCTTTCTCTAAGCGGTTCACAGAGTCAGTGTATTTCCCCCAACAATCTGGGTCCTCATTTTACCCACCTCGGAAGGATGGAAGGCTGAATCAACCTTGAGCCTGGTGAGATTTGAACTGCCAAATTGCAGTCAGCCAGCAGTCAGCAGAAGTAACCTGCAGTACTGCATTCTAACCACTGCACCACCGTGGCTTGTAATCTTGATAGAAACTTTACTGTGGGTTTCAGGTTTTTTTGTCTTGAACCAGCATCAGCTATTATTGTTGGGTTTTTTTTTCTTCAGAAGCAAAGGATGTGTGTTTCATTTGGACAGAATAATTAATACATGGCAGATCTATTTCTGGAGATCCTTATATCTATCCTCATAAATTGGAAGTAATTTCTGCCATCACTTCAATTACCATTTGGAAAATAATCTCTGACAGGTGCCAAAGATGTGGGAGAATTTTTGATGGAATCTTGATTATAACAAGAATAATTAAAAATATCGCTAGAATTAAACTGTTTTTTAAAAAACACTGACATACCCAACATAGCAATATCTTCCTATAACACATTGAATCATAAGAACTGTGGCTACTAAGCTACAAAAATCCAGACAATTATTAGATACTGAAAATTCTATATTTTTGTTACACTTTAATGATCATCTAGTGATTGGTAAGTCATATGGTATCCCCAAATTAATCACCAAAGATAGGTTCATTCAGCATCCTAATCTAAACTGTGGTTGATTAATTCATAATTTAGTGTGTCATATGAATAAAGCATCAATGATTACAAGTTTCTCTATCTGGTCCAACAGGGCAGGAGTTTATTATTACCTTTTATCACATTCCATCAACTCTCTTTTTTCCTCTTCTGTTAAACATAATTTCCACATAATGCTTTTCACTATGGAACTATGTTCAACACTTACAGTGTTCAGGCAAACTTTTCCCAGGACTTCCTCATATTTGTATAGTGTGAGGTAGGGGTGATTAAGGTTCAGAGGAATCTCTTGTCAAACTGGTTTTACAATCTCTCAGTTGCTCTGAATCACAGCATGGAAAAGAAAATTTCCCTCAGAGTGAAGTTTTCACTCTGATCACCTTTACTATGTATCCTTTCCCTTTGTACTAGTTGAAAATCTAACTTCTTTTGAATAACTTAGAGCACTCAAGGGTTCATCAATTTGTTCTGTCTAGCCTCTGTTATCTTAACATCTGAATAACCTCACATTGGGGAAAGTCAGAAGATTATGGCACCCTGGTCAGTATAAATACTGCTGGGTTGAAGAAATGTACTACCCAGGAGACACCTGAGTCATATTAGAGTGTTATTCTTCACAGGAGAAGCTCCTTCTACCCATAGCTTGGTTCTGGTCTCTACTTCAATTTAGCAAACCTGCCTTTCTGTTCTAAGCAGGATTAAAAGTATTGTTTTCATTTTATTTGAGGTACATTGAATATTTGTTCTGCTTTTCACCCATTACTAATAGCAGGAAATAGGTACTACTGAATACATAGTGTACATTTCACAGAATTAGATTGTTAAAATCTAATTCTTGTTTCAAAGGGACTTTGTAGATTTCTAGAAAAAGATTGTAACCCCAAAGTTAAACAATTGCTTTACTTGATCTCTATTTTGTATGAATTCCCTCACCAATTCTTCTGCTGCAATTTTATTTTTTAACCAATATATCACAACAGGTTCTCACAACAATTCATATCAGCAATTATATATACTTAGTAAGTCAGTTTATTACAATATAGTGAGAACTGTTAATAGCACAAGTTAAATGCTATACATTATTTGCCAGTCTTACAGGAAAGCTTATTTAATAAATCTACAAACTTAAGCATTCTTCAGCTCAACTGTTTTGCTGCCTCATGTTGATTTAACAATTGTCAATGCCAAATGTAGCAATTTCACTTTTTCCATTCTTAATGTTCTACAGCTATGAATTATTTTCAATTATAATTGTTCCAGTAATGTATTACTAACTATGACTTGAAACGTATTTCAAATCAATTCCTTGTTAGTTGTAACTAATTTATTATGCTGAGGACATCCAAGATTTCCTTCCCAAAGAGCAACCACAAGAATCACATTTGGCTTTGCAATTCAATACGGAGATTATCTCCAGAAAAATCCCCACATAAGCTTCCATTATCGTAAAGAGCACTGATGGATTTTCCCTCCTCTGCTACTACAACATCAATAGTTTGAGAAGACTATCGATGATATAGATGATGCATAAATAAGGATTAAATGAGTCATCTGCATGTCCCTGCAGGATATACCCGAGTGAAAGGGTCTCTGTATCATTTTTGTTTTACCCATAGCCTACTTCATTTGAATGTCACTGCAAGCTAGAACATATCGAATCTTTCTTTATATAAGCTGAGAGATGGAAGTTAAAACAAAACCTATAGTCTTCAATTGAATACAGGCAACATTAGTCCAAACTCAGCTAGCAATTATCAGGGATACATTTAGCTACAATAGGGAGCTTATGGAGAAAAAATCTGCCTATCCCAAAATAAAGCATAAGAAATTCGTCTAGATTAATTGATTATTTCTTTCTTGTGGATTTGCCCTAGAGTCCTAGATTATATCTGCAGTGTTGAAATGTTTCCTGGATTTGTACTGTCTTTAGCCAAAGGTATTGTCCCATAATTAATCAAGTATTACTTTTGGGATGCTCTTTAATGGAAAATTGGAAAGATAACTTTCACTGAAAATGTTTGGAAAAATTGGATTAGAAACAATAATGCGAGATGATAGATAAAACTTCTATAAAGAAAATGGGTTGTAAGTGGGGAACACATTATTTCAACAACAAAATTGGCTCTACATCTAGTCACTTCCATAAGAAAAAAGAAATCAAGAAAAAAGTTAGAATGATCAACTCAGTGCAATTCCCTTTTAGAATGCATGCATGCAAATGATGGATTTTATGTAATAGCAAGAGGAAAATCAACTCCTTTTAGCTATAGCATTGGAGAAGGTTATTTCAGATTCCTTGGACAACTAGGAGAACCAACTGTTTGATATTAGAGGAATTCAATACAAAGTGCTTACTGGCAACAAAGATCATGAAATAAAAGCTGCAATATTTTGGATATATATTATGGGGGATGATGCATCTATGGAAAAGATAATAATGCTGGCCAAAATTACCAGAAGGAGAAGAAGCCAAAGGCTATAAAGTAGGCAAATGGGGGGAGGGACACCTGTACGTCACATAAATACTCTGGTAAGAAACAGGACAATATGGATTACATTTACTGATAATTCTAAAAAGTGAATAGCAAGAATTGTATGCAATTATACATTTTTAAAATCTTGGATAAAAGCAAAATGTCATAATTCTCATAGTCATTGGTTCAAACTGGAGGAGGTCAGTTTCATCAAAGGGTCTAAAAATAATAAAAGAAGCAGAGCATTCCAAAAACTTCTTCAAATCTGTCAATTAATATTGGGATTTTATCACAGCAGCTTTATTAGCCTTTAAGTTTTAGCTTCAGGTTTGAAGAAGACACACTGTTGTGCAGTTCATCTGGACATAGAACCTAGAAGCACAGAATCCAGTATAAAGCCCATGTCACATTGCACCAACGGATGGAAAGAGGATGTAAAACGGAGAGAAACACTTGCCATCCATTGGTTAACGCGATGCTTCCGTTCTGTACTCACTGCGTCTGTTTTTCTTCCTCTCTATCCGTCCAGCATCCGTCGATTGAGGTTCCATCTGTTCAAAAAGTTTTGAGCTGCTCAAAACTTTTTGAGCGGAAAATGTATCCAACGCGTCTGTTCTGCATCCGCTACGCATACGGGGAGCATCCGTTCTGCATCCATCATCATCCGTTACGCGTCCACTACATCCGCAAGGCATCCTCTGCGCATCCGTGCAACTCAAATCTGCTCCAGCGGTAAACGGACACAGGGAGGAAGCAGAACGGACGCGGAACGGATGCGCAGCGTTAGTAGCATGGACAGAGAAAGGATGAAAGCGGATGCATCTCGCATACAAAGCATATAAAATGGAAAAAACGTTCGCAGAGGGGACCTATCTCGGCTATTAAGGATGTCTAGAGGATGCCTAGAGGATGCAAAAGGACACATAGGGGAAAACCTATATTGCCCATAAATAGGGGGAGCAACTCATCTGGATCTCACTTTCAGACCAGCAGCCCTGCTGTGCAGACCTCTGCAGCCTTCATCTGGATCTTGCTCTTTCACAGCATCCAGTCATGTCCACCATGGATCGTAACACAGTCCTTTTGGTAGCCACCATCGTTCTGCAACAGTGCAAAGCCATCTACAGGCTCTTTCAACTCTACTACAGGAAGAAAAGGAGGCGGCCAAGAAGCGTCTGGGTCCGAAGATGGATCAGGAGAAGAGCAGAGTACGGACTGTACAACAAGCTGATGGTGGAGCTGAGGAACGAAGAACTTCGTGCATTCCAGAACTTCATGTGGATGCCTCCAGCCATGTTTGACGAAGTTGTGCAGTGGCTGACACCCAAGCAGAGCACCAACCTCCGGCCCAGCCTGGACCCTGGGCTCAAGGTGGCACTGACTCTATGCCACCTGGCCTCAGGGACCACCTACAGGAGCATGCAGTACGGCTGGAGGGTGCCACACAACACCATCAGCATTGTGGTCAGAGAAATGGTGCAGGCCATCATCGAATACCTGCAGAACTTCCTCCAGTGCCCCTCCACTGAAGAAGGATGGAAGAAAGTTGCAGAGCAGTGGAATCAGAAGTGGAACTTTCCCCACACTGTTGGAGCCATAGATGACAAGCACGTGGCCTGCAAAGCTCCAGCCAACTCAGGGTCCACTTATTTCAACTACAAGGGCTTCTTCAGCATCATCCTCTTCGCCATGGTCGATGCTGACGACAAGTTCATGTACATCGATGCTTCAGGCAACGGCTCATCTTCAGATGCCCAGGTATACAACGCCAGTCACCTCAAGGAGGGGCTGGAATGCAACCTCATCATGGGCTTCCCAGATCCAGACCCACTGCCCAACGACACACAAGATGTGCCCTACTTCATCGTGGGGGATGACGCCTTCTCCCTCAGAACCTACCTCATGAAGCCCTACACCTCCAGATGCCTCATCCGTGAAGAGAGGATCTTCAACTACAGGCTGTCCAGGGCAAGGCGGGTGGTGGAGAACGCCTTTGGCATCCTGGCAAACAGGTTCCAGGTACTTCTCACCACCATGCAGCATCGCCCAGAGACCGTGAGGAACATTGTGGAAGCTCGCTGCATCCTGCACAATCTCATGCGCACCCGCTACCCAGTCTTGCATAACAGGCTCGTGGACCACCAGCAAGGCAATGGGAACATGGAGCCTGGGGAATGGAGGCAAGGGCAAAACCTGATAGACACTAAGGATGTGCAAGGTCCCAACAGAGCCTCATGTGAAGGGAAGAAGCAGCGCAACCTCCTGAAACACTGGTGCAACTCCCTCGCTGGAGCGGTGGAGTGGCAAGACAGGATGGTAGATGATTAATGGATGCTTCCTTCAGCCTGTCTCATCACACGGATGAGATTGTGCCATGTATGTTGGGTAGGCCTACAATGAACAGGGCATTTAATAAAGAGTTGTGTTTATGTTGACATGTGCGGATTATTGATTACATTATTGTTGATAATGAAGGGCCATATGTGTGGCAGCTGGGAGGGTGGACCATACAGTCCCACTATGCTTGCACTGGAGGTTTATCTATCCCACAGCTATCTTAACCCATGCCACAGGTATCCTTACCCATCCCACAGGTATCCCTGCCCATCCCACAGATATTACCTGTTAGGGATAACATTGTTCACCCTAACTGTTTTAGGTGAAATACTAACTATGAATCATAGTTAGTGTATGCAGCTTTAACTGTAAAATGGCAACTGTGGGTGTGGTTATGAAAACCATATAAAAGTAGCAAGGCTACAGCTTGCTCTCTCTCTCTCTGGCTTTGATGATCCCTGATTACTGCTTGGAAGCAAGACTGCATTGCTCGAACGGGAGAGACAACAACGGACTGATTTATGAGAACTGACAATAGGATATTCTACATGGACTTTGCTAACTGAATATCCCTGAATGGACTGACTACATGGTAAATGAATATAGGACTGTTTTTGACTATGCTATAAACTTATACTGGAATAAAATATATTCTTGATAGCACAAGCGTATCTGTTATTTTTACTGTATGTTAATAAACATACAAGCTTAGCTCACTCATTTATCTGTGTGCCTATCTGACTAACGCTGCACATTCTGTTTAGCTTGTCTACCTAACCCTGGTTGGGGAACCCAGGCTTAACACTACCCATCCCAAAGGTATCCCTGCCCACCCCACTGCTATCTTAACCCATCCCACAAGCATGCAAAAGCTAAACCATTTCTAAAAGTTTCCACCAAGACTTTATTTACAAAAATAAATGAGGCAAGTGTGTGAAGCAAATATAATCTTTATTAATAACAAGCTGTAAAAGAAAAATGACCCAAGTCAAGTGTCCAAATAAAGTCTACAGGTATCCACCCAGTCTCTGGCACTCTTCTCTGTCACTCAGAGGTGTGCCCAGTCTCAGGGGTGCAGGTGCTGTGGAGGTGGCTGCTGCTGGAGTGCTGATCTGAAGCGCCACTGGGGTGCCTAGCCCTGAGAGGACAACAGGGGATGGTGTGTTGAGGAAGCTCTCAGACAGCTGGCTCAGCCCCGTGATATTCAGAGCTCCTTCCTCCATGCCATGTCGTGTCAGCCCCAGTACCGACGACAGATGTACTGAGGCCGGGCTTGGCTGTGGGGTGGAGGAAGGAGCAGTGTAGTGGGGCTATCTGGTCTGCAGCTGTGTGAGGACTGGTGTGGGTGGCATCGGTGGCGTCGGTGGCATCGGTGGCATCAGTGGTGTCGGTGGCATCGGTGGCATCAGTGGAACCGGTGGCAATGGTGGCGTCTGATGAGCCTGTGCCTGGACTGGGAAGGACTGCTGCCTGTGCTGCTGGACCTCCTGGTAGCCGTAGCCCTGTTAGGTGAGGGCCTGTGGAAAGCCTTGGAATGGGAGGGACATCACCTGGGGTGGAGGAGCAGACCTGGACTGGGTGGGAGCAGGTTCATCTGGATCTGGAGGGTTGTGAAGCAGATCGGTGATCCTGTCCTTCACCACCTGATACTGGGGCTCCACCATGTCCATGAGGGTCTGGTTGACATAGGTGAGGAAGGGCTTGCAGTTGGAGGATGAGGAGTCGGTGTGGACCAGCTGAGAGAGGATATCTATGCTGCTCCTGATGGTGTCTCTTATCTCCAGCAGGACAGTGTGGCTCTGCCCCTCCTGTCTGGCTCTCTGCCTTTCTGTGGAGGTGGAGCTGGGGGTGGATGCAGGTAGGACTGTGGTGGAAGTGCCGTCACCTTTCTCCCACTGCGCCAGGGAGTCCTCCACGCGCTCCACCATGGTTAGAACAGCTGTCCGCGGGTTCTCCATCATGGCACGCTCCACAGACACCTGCCTGGAGACAGGAGCTGACTCTCGGCCGGAAGAGGACTGGGTCTCAGCAGGCTGCCTGAGAGAGAGGGTTGGAGAGGGGCTGCTCCTCGGTGGTGGATCTCACCCTCCAGGAAGCTGCACTTGGCCATGACATAGGTCTCTCTGTCTGTCAACTTGACCATGGCCTGGCCAGATTTCTTGAGGTGCAGCTTCCCATACCAGGTGTGCATGTGCTTCCACCAGCCGAGGAGCACCTCCGAAGTGTAGCCCAGGCTCTCTGCCTTTTCTCTCCAAGCAGCCTGCTTCCTTTTGGTGTCCCTGTAGAGCCTGTGTCCCTTCCATCATAGATACTCATTCTCTCTCAGCCACTCCAACACCTCATCCTCATGTTCCTCCTCGATGGAGTATTGCCTCCTCTCCTGTTCTCGCGTCTGCCTCTTCCTCCCTTTGGCAGGACCACATGGGCCCTCATCAGAGGGGCTTCCAGGTTGTAGGGGCTGCTCCTCCACACCACCACCAGCAGCAGCACCAGGATCAGCAGCAGCAGCAGCAGCAGCAGCACCAGGATCAGCAGCAGCAGAGTAAGCACCAGCAACGCCAGCAGCACCAGCAGGACCAGGAGCATGAGCAGGACCAGTAGCACGAGCAGAACCAGCAGGACAGGAGCAGCTTCAGCAGAGTAAGCACCAGCAGAAGTACCACTGCCAGGAGCAGCATCAGCAGAGTAAGCACCAGCAGAAGCACCACCACCATAAGCAGGATCAGCAGCTCCTCCAGAAGCAGCATCAGCAGAAGCACTACCGCCAGAAACAGCATCAGCAGAGTAAGCACGAGCAGAAGCACCACTGCCATAAGCAGCAGCAGCAGCTCCTCCAGAAGCAGAAGCAGCAGAAGCCCCAGCTCCAGAAGAGCGAGCCCGTGCTGCAGAAGCCCCAGCAGAAGCAGAGTGAGGGCCAGGGGGTGGGAGGGTGGCCCTGTCCCTCTTGCCAGGGCTGGCAGCAGATGGCTGAGGCTTTCTCTTCTTCCCCATGGTTGTGGGGTTGCTGGCTGGCAGGCAGGCTGGCAGCAAGGCTGGCAAGCAGGCATGCAGGCAGGCTGGCATGCAGGCAGGCAGCAAGGCTGGCAGGCAGGCTGATAGACAGGCAGGCAGCAAGGCTGGCAGGCAGGCAGGCAGGCAGCAGGGCTGGCAGGCAGGCAGACAGTCAGGCAGCAAGACTGGCAGGCAGGCTGGCAGGGAGGCTGGCAGGCAGGCAGGCAGGCAGCAAGGCTGGCAGGCAGGCAGGCAGGCAGCAAGGCTGGCAGGCAGGCAGGCAGGCAGCAAGGCTGGCAGGCAGCAAGGCTGGCAGGCAGGCAGGCTGGCAAGGCAGGCAGGCAGTCGATGTGTCTGGAAGCAGGTCTTTCCTCTGAATGTTGATCTGCTTGGGAGCTGCTTCCCTTTATATCCGCGGGGCTGACGCAATGCATCCTCCCCACATGCGCAGTGAACGCTAGGCATCTGCTAGGCATCCACTAGGCATCCGCTAGGCTTCTGCTCTGCATCCGCTTCATCCGCTAGGCTTCTGCTGTGCATCTGCTTCATCTGCTCGGCGTCCGCTCTGCATCTGCTGTATCCATTCCGCATCCGCTTTGCTGCGGTCCCCCGGATGCCTTGCGGATGTGCCATCCGCTCCCATCCGCTTCCATCCGCTAGGCTTCCGTGGAGCATCCGTTTTCCATCCGCCCTGCATCCTCCCCCCGTCCGTTCCTTTCCGTGTTATCCGCTCTGTTTATGCAAATTCGGGGCACTTTTGAGAGCGGATAACAACGGATGGAACATTTTTCTCGTCCGCTGTGTCCTTTTTACAAACGTTTTGCATCCGTTGGCCAGTGTGACAGGGCCTTAAGGGAGGAGCTGAAAATCCATTGCAGTAGACGTGGGTGTTATTTTGTAACACCACTCACTATTTTTTAAGTTTTGAGATGTATTTATTTTCAAAGACAGGGGAGGTTTTGTAGCACAGGTTTCGCCAACAGGTTCTGCCAGCAGTTTCAGCTTGTAATTCCCTTGACTGGATATCATTATGGTGTAAGACTTCTTTCATAGTTCTTAAAAATGGTTGGGTGGTGGACCTTAAGGTCTGTTCCCAGACCCCAGTACACTGTATAGCAACTGGTGAGGCATATGGCAGTCATCCAGCCATCCTTCACATCTTGGCTCTGATAATTAGGGATTCAGTGCTGGTGGGCTCTCTACAAACCAAGACCTTCAGGCTGGAGACATGGTCTTGCCAATAAATGCCAAGCATGGAATGGAGAGCACACATGTGAAATTTCTCCAGATGTTTTATTTGTTCAGAGTCCAGGACTCATCCATATAGGAAAGAAGGAATAACCATAGCTCTACAGACTTTGTGGCATGACAGATGTGTTGAATGAAGTATAGTATGCAGCTGCCCCAAAATATAAGCAACAGCCAAAGGCTCAGCAGCTATTTTTTACTTGATTGTCAGCAAAAATGCAAATTTTTACATTTCAGTAACCACACTGAAGAGATTTAAAATAACTCAATAATCATACAAATAAGCTGAATGCAGAGAAACATAATCCAAGTACCACTAATCAAACCACTATGTCAGCAACCAATATTGTGTTAACCCTATTCTGCTGTTTCAAGAAGCACTAACTAGGCCTTTTACTACAAAGAAAAAAAAAACAGTTATTAATTTCAGTCACTCTAAGTCTAAGATAATATAGTGAATTGTTTTCCCAACCTTTATAAAGACATCTGTGGGCTGCACTGGGTCAATGAGTTTTCCTAGTATTCGAGACAACAATGATTATTTAATTTATCCTGCCTAACAAATTCCTTCTGGTTAGTAATGATTGTGACCATCCTAAATCCAGTGGTAATTAGCCAAGCCTTAAAACAACATCTTAAAAAATCCCCAGCTGCTGTGTGTTTTTGGCCTTCCTAGGATTCTCATAATTGAGATATTATCACAGGAATCAACAGCTGTTTACCCAGCTAAGCTACAAAATAGTTTTAAACCTTATCATTTCATATATTTTCTTGCAATCTTCTCATTGCTTTATCTCTGCTACAATTTGACAGAAATTTCATATGTGTTGTCTCTGCAGAATGCCTCCTATTTGAATTTAACATCGAAAATAATCTTATTTGGGTCTTTAAAAAATGTTGGCTTTTTTAAAATCTGAAGGTGTTGGAAATATAGAACTGAGAAATAAAACCCGATAAATCCCAACTTCCACATTGGCTGAGAGATTGTGATAGTTTCAGTCCAACTAATATGCACGTATACGAGGTGGAGAAAGTTGCCATCTCCCAATGTAATGTTCGCCACTGTGGTCTTAACTGCACATATTCAGCACACATTTTGAATGCTATGGTATTACTCCAGTATGAACAGCCATTCCAAAATCTAGGCAAGCAACATAATTTAATGACCTGGACTTAGACCATCCATTGTCACTTATTATAGAGAATTACGGCTGAGTGGATGTCTTATTTCTTCACACTTTAAAAGAATTTCAGTGTTGCAGATGAAAAAACCCTAGGGTGAGAAACTGACTCTGAAACTGAAGAACAGGTTATTTTTGATGTGCAAGATCTTAAAAACTTCATCCAAAAAAGAAGCTGCTAGCACAAACTGCTTGCCAGGAAGAATTTTATGTTAGCCTTGTATACTTGAACTAGAGCAGATATAAACATGTTGACATGTTTTATTGCTATCATTTCAGTCTCTTCCTTCAGGTCAGCTACATTAAACTTTGAAGGACATGACATTTTAAAATATCCTTCTTCTTATAATAAACACTAAACAGAGGTTTCAACATAGTTCTTGGGTAGTACCAATATTACAAGTGAAATTCTGATATTTTGGCAATGTATGGCATTAAATAAATTCAGTGGTAAATCACAATATATTTAATAATATATTCTCCATGCACACAATACCTTTAGCCAAAATGTGTTTTGCTTGTTAGTGGCTTAAAGTGATGGTAAATCTATAGTGAACTATGGTTTGCAGTTCAGTGTGTTGCATGAACCCAGCAGCAGATTTTATGAACGAAACCATGATCGCATAAACCATGGGTAAATCCTAAAATAGACAACATGTGGACTCTGTACACCTGCCATAGAATTCTGAGACCACGATGGCAAAATTTAGCAACAAAATACCACAATTTTTGGTCTGTTTTTTGAATCTCAGGCAGGAGTTGTTTGTTTCCAGGAAGCTTTTTGTTCCCATCCCTATTCTTAAACCCACACCAGAAAGACATCAAATTTGGTCTATATCTTTTGTGCTAAAACTGTACCCTCATCATATGGCCCGTCTTGGCCTCTAGAACAGTTTCTCAATCTTAGCAACTTTAAGATGTATGAACTCCAACTTCTAAAATTCCCCAGCAAACACTTTTGGAGTTCTATTTGTTTTTTGCCAGTTTGGGTATTTCATTAAAAGCAATTCATCTGTTTATAGCATTCTACCCAAAGTACTCTTTTATCATAAATCCTATTGGAAGACAGTCCTTCTGTTTGAGTATGCTTCTGAAAACAAGGATAACACCTTGTTATTGGAATGCACAATATTGATGAAATAATGCATTGCAATAATTTGCTTGTGTCTCGATGGATACCTGTGCCAAAAAATCCTCCGAAATGTGTTTCAAAATCTGCAACTTATTAAACAAGCCTTTGCTACTTTGGGGAGCAATTATACAATGTTTGTTTCTCTCAAGCATCCAGTTATGATGTAATGGTCCATATTAAGGAAAAGACTGGGAACTAATATGCCAGATGACTTTAACAGAGCGAGAAGCAGCAGGAAATCTACATGAGTTACCAATGGGTGCTTGAAGGAACTTGATTCCATAAGCAACACAGTTCCAACTCCTAATACTCTTATCAATATCACTCCTATTTATAATGCCTTATTGCAATTTTGAACTCAGACTGTGTCCCTGCATGGTCTTTCCTGTAATAGGCATTCTTGTGCCAGGGCAGTTGCTTTGCACTTCCTTATTTTCATCTTGCCTAATTCTTTTGCTTTCTCTGTTGTTCTTTCAAGGTAGTACTACAAAGAATAACCATCTTGAAAAGTTCAAAACCTGATAAGCATTGCCATAGGTAAATGTGTTAAGGAAAAAGTAGCATGGCCGATAGTCAAGAGCACAATCAATTTCAATGTAGATGCATATATTAGAGGAACATTACTTCTACAATAATTAATTCCATGCCACTGCAGCATGATTGAAGCATGTTGAACACCTGTGAGTCAGAAGCATCTTTCATACCAATCTGAAAATATATAATATGTATCTTGACAGCTTAATGTTTACAGGATTATTACATGGAGATTATGCCAAACATTCTGTTGAATCTCAACTAATATATTTGCAGTAATTTTTGAATCTAATGGAACACTAGATACTTGATACAAAATTTGTATCAAAAATTGTCAAACATCACGAATATGAGCCGTTATTTCCTTATGAGTAATATTCACTAAGAAAGTTGAGAACAGCAACAATTCGGAGGAAAAAAAGAGACAGAACTTCTGCCCTATTCAGTATGGCAATTATGGATGAATGAGATGCTGTTTTAGGAAATAGTTTGTTATTTATTCAGAACAGTTCCTTAGAGAGCAATTCAATTCTAACTAAAACACCATTACAAAACCTAAGATTCCACCAGCAAAACTGGCCAATGACCACTACTTTTCTCAATCTTCAGTTATCCTCTAGTTTCAGCAGCAGATCACTTGGCCCTTGTTCTATACAATATTTATTTATGTTGTCACTGAGGAACTAGGTTTCCAACCCATTTCAAATGTGTATCACCATATAAGCTGTAACATTTATTTTACAGTACTTGTGTGCTATAGTGAGAGACTCTATATGGCTCATAAAATAAAAATGTGTTGTAAACAAAAAAAAACCCCTGAAATCATAAAAGAGATAAAATGTTCACATAAGTATAATAAAACATAACTACTTGAGACAGCGGAGTCATAATCATGACTCATGACATAATAATGACATAATCATATCATGAAAAGGAATAGTTTCACCAACTCTCAGAGGTAGTATGCAAGGATTCCATGGTTAAAAACACTCAATCTCACTCAGTAGTATAGTAGAACATGAAGGGATACACTCTTTCTATGCAACTCCTGATATAAATAATTCAAAAAAGCAGCCACAGCCATTTCAATTTCATATTCAAGGTCTGGCACTGGATTGAAAGGGATCCATATAATCCAGTTTCCATAAATAACCCCTTTAGCATGTTCTCAATCATTTTTCCTACAAAGGAAAGAGTGGATACTGGATGTAAGTTGTGCAGATTTCAGTGGAACAACTTGCCTTCAGAAGTTGTGAGTGTTCCAACATTGGAGGTTTTTAAGAAGAAATTGGACAACCATTTGTCTGAAATCATATAGGGTTTCCTGCTTGTGTAAGTGGTTGGACTAAAAGACCATCATTTTCTTTTTCAAGATTGTGGTCACAATCTTTTAAAGAACAATTTACACACACACATATTAAATTTATCACTGCTTTATCTTCACAATTAGAAATTGGAATGTTTGTATTTGCTATCAGGAAGATACTTTCCATAAATTCACTGGAATCTTCTGGATATGATCTGATATACCATACTTAGTGGACATAGTGGACATCTGGCAGACAGTACAGGATAATAAAAACAAGGCAAACAGGCTGAAAAACAGTTTCTATCCTAGGGCAGTAGCTCTATTGAATTCTACTGTATAGTGCAATATTAATGCAATATCAGAGGTTTTCAATTCAATTGTATAGAATGTGAAGGATGTGTGTTTGTGTTTATTTTCATAGTCATAATGTACACTGAAGATGGTATTTAATTTTGTTGTATGAGGTGCAATGACAATAAAGTAAACTAAGCTTATATGACAGCATGATAAAAATCTTTTTCACTACCTTAGCATATGTCAAAAAAATTTCAAAAAGCCCACATTTTTCCTATCTTCTCAGCAAATTCATTGTTTCCCACTTGCTGTTTCTTTAACACTAGAATGAAAAATGCTTCCCTGGTACCTATTTGATATTATAAGTCTGCATGCCAGCTCCATCTTGGAAGTTGAATGCCCAGACAAAAGCAATTGCAATTAATTGCCCATACTGAAAATCCTGCATTCAGCAGCTTCAGCAAAACAAGCACCAAATGGTAGTATCATTTTTATTGGTGTCATACATTCCTTGAAGGAATTATCTATCATGAGATAGAATTCAAAGGACCATAAAGCCCAGGACCTGCACATGAGGTTATGCCTGACCCACCCTCTGTGATGCTTTACCCAGAGTAGCAGATCCTTCTGAACCTTCAAGAATGCAGGCAGCTCAGGAGTGAAGGACATAGACAGAGAGCTGCGTGAGATTTTGGCTTCAAGGAAGGGCTCCCCAAGAGCAAGTCCTTGAGCCTGCACACCTCGTCTGGCTGAATAGTCTTGATGGCAATGAATGAAGCCTTGGGGGGCACAGTCTTCATTTCAAAGCAAATCTTGGATGAAATTATGGTTACGTTCACACATGACATGCAACTTAGATCAACATAAATCCATGAATCCTTTGCTCCAATAGCAAATGGCTGTGGCTTAATTTTATTGCCTGAATAATACAAATACAATGAGACTGTAACTACAATATGCTAGATCATCAATTACTCATACCCATTTTAGCCTAGTTGAACAATAACAAAAGCATTTAGACTTATATACCGCTTTATAGTGCTCTACAGCCCTCTCTAAATGGTTTACAGAGTCTAAGCACATTGCCCCCAACAATCTGGGTCCTCATTTTACTGACTTCAGAAGGATGGACGGTTGAGTCAACCTTGAGCCGGTAAGAATCAAACTCTTGGCACTGAGAATGTAGATTTAGTCTGCAAAATTGCGTTCTAACCACTATGCCATCATGGCTGTTGGGATACCCACCCAGTATATCAGTATATGTTGTAACAGAAATAGTGGAAGAAAGCAATCTTGTGGTTGAAGCATGCACTTAAGATTTTGGGGGTATAGTGGGATATGGCAGTAAAGCAAAATGAAGCCGTGTCCACCATTTTTTTCTGAATATCTTTTAAGGGAGAGATTGGCTGCTTGGTTTTAAAACTGTTAAGTTTTTTTCTAAGGCTGGTACTATATGTAGCATTTTTTTCCTGTGCTTCTTGCCTCAAACTCTTAGAAACTCTTTCTAATTTTTCCTAGTTACCCAAAAATGTTTTAGCAAATGTAGAATTCATTCGCAGGTCCATGAAGCTCTGAGGCTACTGATTCTGTATTGCATCACTCTGATTTTTCACTGCTTGAACCTTGTCTTCTCTTTGGGTTTTTGAACAAGCATTTATGAGCAAGGCCAGTAGCTTATACTGCTGTTAAACTTGTGTCCTGGCTTGGTTGCTGATCTCTGAAGTAGCTATTGGTTTAGTCTATGCTCTTGTCCTTAGGACTCATTGCTTTTTGTTTGTGACCTGATCTATGGACTGTTGATTGGCCTTATTTTGCTATTTGTTGTCTTAAACAGGAAAGAACAGAAAGTATTCAAAGTTAGCATTACTAAATAATTCTGTGGTTGGAATTGACAAATGCAGTCTCCTAAGCCAGGATAGCTGTGGGCAAAACAGCACATGCAAACCAAATAGAATTCTTCCCCCTTTCCCTTGCCATCATGAAGGAACTTCTGATCATGCGTTTCTAATACATGCAGATTCCCAGGAAAGTAGACCCTGGGGATTTGCACCAAGATGCTGATATAATCAGACATGCATGTTGAGGCAAAAGATAGCAATGCTGACGGCTTCAACCTGGCATGTAATCATCAGTGGCAGCTCTCACACAACTCTTAAAGCAGGATTTCCTCTCCCTTTCTGTTCCCTTTCTGTT
This sequence comes from Laticauda colubrina, assembly GCA_015471245.1. Classification (NCBI taxonomy): domain Eukaryota; kingdom Metazoa; phylum Chordata; class Lepidosauria; order Squamata; family Elapidae; genus Laticauda; species Laticauda colubrina. The sequence continues at coordinate 14,539,303 of BLBF01000053.1, forward strand.
CTAAAAAAAAGGAACAATTAACAAACCTAACCGGGGGCTCTCAAAAGGGGGTCTTTCTTTTGTTATAAGCTCTCTGTAAGATAATCCATGAATGGTTAAACAAGCTAGTATCCATGGTTTATTTAGGAAAGAGTTTCTGGTATCCTTTGGTTGGGCAGAAGTGAGGTTCTTGACAATAAATCACCTGCTTTCGACTGCATAGATTGGAGCCTTTCCAAAGTATGATTAAGTATTTCAAGATGGAACAATACATTTCAGTGAAGGTAATAAAGCTGATAGTTTTAATATTTTGGGTTTTCTTACAGTCCAGTTTGCAGCACCATGAAGTATAATAGATGAAAGGAATCAGCACACTGCCATTATTATATCATTCATTCACATCATAGTGCACTATCTCCACATTAATATTAATGGCTAATCTAACTTATTCAAATCACCAGTGTACAACAGTCCCTCATTGTTTCCAGCCTCACAAAACCAACTATGGTATCTTTTTAGTATTATCTCAGAAATCCATTAAGTTACAGTATCACAGAATTGTGAATGTTCTGGAATCCACAGTAGCAAATCACAATTCTATCACCAAAGAATCAAGTAATTGGCATCAGAAATCAGAAACTACACAGCTAGTGCAATACTACACAGCTAGTGCAATGGATGCAACTATTATCACTTAACATTAAAATAATAAACAAAGCAAATACCTGTAAATAACTCTATTAACTCTAGTCTACCAGTACAATTCAAGACACAATGGAATAAAATGCTTATCAATTCATTTATTGTATTTACTCTATACATGGATCTGATTAGTAAATAGAAATAAGAGTTAATTTGGTTAATTTCCTATAATAAACCAATATCTTTAGAGGAGGCAAGATTTGGATCTTGGAAGAAGTAAATTTTTGCCAATTCTTTCAAAAGATTTGAAGATTTCAAAATAGTCATAATTGTATGCTTCAAGGTGTTAGAATGTTTATCACAAAAATGTTTGGAACATGGTTTACAGAGATTGCCCTGTAAAATTTGTTTCACATTAGAATGTATTTACTGTAGAATAATCTGAACTAAAGAGTCCCCAGACTATCAATACTCCTGCCCAACTTCAAGAAAGCAGGCTATGAAAGGAACATAGAAGTCAATAATTCAAGGGCCAAACAGGCTATCACAACATGTCTACAAAATTAAATATGTTAGCCTTGAAAATGTCACACAAAATGCAAAAGATAGAGAATCCAGAAATTTGCTTATACAAAACATGGAGTAGGTTTGTATTTTAAATATTCATTCACACACACATACACCCTCCCTATACATTATTCTTCACATGCATCCAAATTAGCACGTCATATTAATTCCAGAAAATCGGAGATTTCCTTTACCGTTATAGACAATTGTTATACGGGGGGTGGCATCCAAATCTGTGGAAGACAACCTGGAAGGATATCCCATTACTGTGGCCACAGAGAGACCCATCAGATAAAACAGCACATTCTCTTTCATTTTCCTGGTCAACCACGGCTGCTGCTCACAGGGCAAGACAGCCCTTTTCTGCAAGTTTGCCTTCGATTGTTGGAAAAGTTTCCTGTTGATTCTACATGTGGCATCACAGGTTGCAAAGAAAATCCTGAAATAAACAAAAAAATAAAGTTTTTTTTTTAAATGCAATATTCCAGCATTAATATAATTGTCTAACCTACACTATCTTTCAAGTCAGACATCTGCTGTGAATTTAACCCACACCATTCAGCCTAGATCTGTGGAGCTGCACGGCAAATTGAATATGTCCTTCAAGTTCTCCCCAAAATGGAAAGATACAAAATACAGTCTGAGTACTTTGCATGACTTATCCTTGGCTTCCATATAACTGTAAAAAGTGACCATATTTTCATGGAAAAAATAAAGGACAAACCTGAAAAAGGGGGCAAATCTGAAAGTGTTTCATAAGGATAAGAAAATTGTTTAGGTTTATAATTTTCCTTTACAAAGGAAAATTCAAGGGCAAAACCAAAAATAGATAGGCAGACAGACAGATCTAAAGGAAATGAAGGGCTGTCCTTTATAATTAAGGACATATGGTCACTGTTCCTGTAGATCAAGCAACTTCTACATCTCTGTTGAACTGTTCCTCAACCCTGCCGCATCTTATATCCTGTATCAGTTCTGTCCCACATTTCCCCCCATCATTTCAGGCAATGATTCTTATGTGGTCAGCCACTTTGTCATGTGCGGAAAACTGGCTTGCTGCTCTGAAAAGCCACTGACATCATAGCTCTAGCAAGGCATTTTCAAAACTATTTTACTTTCCTAGATCTGAAAATTGCCCTCATTAAATCCCAATGCCACAAATAAATAGATCAAATGCATTAGATCTTCTGAGGGTCAGGTCTTGAATGTTACGGAAATTGTTGTTCTACTGCAGTGAGTTTATAATAGTTTCAGTTAGGAAATATTGCTGAATTATTAAATAACCAATATTATATAAATTACAAAATTTAGAGGAAAAACAAGCTAGTTGTAAACAACTCTTTTAAGCATTTTATGCATGACAAAAATGTTTAAACACAAACATGGAAATTGCTTAGGCAAAAATACTGAGAAGATACATTTGAACTTTTGAATGTTTATGCTTTATATCATTTGTCCTTTAATACAAATCCACAAAAGTAGTAATTGCTTATTTAATTTCAGATTTATTTCTAGAAAAGGAATACAATTCTGATGTAGCTCTGCATTTTAATTAGTTGCCATTAATACTTGGTATTTTTAGTATCAAAATTGATTTAAGAAATACATTTTTAATGACCTTCTAAGACAAGTTGCTATTATTGCTTCCATATTACATTGGGAAAAAGATTGAAAACATTTTGGAAGTAATTATCAGGTATTAAAAAACACTGGAAACCATCAGTGAACTCTGAAGTCTTTGTTTCTTTAGATATTCATTCAGTTTTTATAAGAGGTTAAAATAATCCCCAGTAAAAGCCTTACTTGTATCTCAAACCATTTTTAAATTGGTGCCTTTACCTAAAGCAAGGGTGTCAAACTCAGGGATGCTTAAATATGGCCCATAGGGCCAGACTGGAAAGACCAAAGGTCCAAACTGCAGTGCCTCTGCCAGCTAAAACAGGCCGTGGGGCAGGGGGCAGCCTCCATTACTTCTTTCTGTAACATTTCATGTAGTCTCCATGTGAATGAATTTTCTTTTATAAATAAATATATTTTCTTTTATATACCAAACTCACAGGATTATTATCTAAAAATCTGACAGTATTTCTAATTTAGAAACCTTACAATCCATGTTCTTTGAAATACAGATAATTTCTATTCTTGACAAGGAGCAATGTCTTTCTGAAAAATAGGTACATTCTCTAGAATATCATTTTGCTCTTTCCATATATTAACCAGTCCTACACTGTCAATCCAAACAAAAGCAAAAAACAAAACCCCATGGTAAACTACCATCAGTTATTTTAATGCTTTTTCTTAGAAGTTCTATCCAATTATGTAGATATTGTGTAATTCCAATTCCCTATCAAAGACCAATTTTTATGAGAAAAACATATTAATCTTTCCATACATCATTTACAGAACAGTACATCATTCTCATTTGTGGCATGAATTTCAAAGTCTTCCAAAGTCTTAGCCCGATGCAAATTAACTTCCACTATAGCATATCTACCATGCTCATCAGTCAACACGTTCTATTTTTAGTTGGGGATTAATATACAAAACAACTCTATTTGTTTTCTTTTGATCCTGCTGAAAAAAAATTCTGCACCCAAATTTTCATAAACCTAATATTTTATGTCCTTTCTTCTAATAAATTATTTAAGCAAGTTGTTTTGTGTTTAAATGTTTTTCAAATAACCTTTTTTTCTCTTTTCAGGAGCACTTTCTCAATTTATATTCCACATTAAGCATTTGTAATCCATAATCACGCCAAACATTTAAAAAAAATCAATACCTGTAGAAGTGTACATCTAATTCAGTACCATTCCTTTCAATTTCCTGTTGGATCTGTTGAATTTTTTATGTAGTTTCCTCTGACACCTCCATTTGAATCTTCTCTTCTCTTCCTTGAATTTTTCTAGAAATTATCTCCTCTTCTGAACAGAATTTAGTCAAAATCTCTGCTGTATAAAAATAAAAGTTACATTTTTCAATTTGTCCCATCAAAATGGGTTCTTTTATTTTAAAAAATACAATTTTTATTATTTTTGATCAGTAAAATTTCGATGGGAATTTCTTTAAACATGTTTCTCTATATCAGTTATTGATCTTCAGTTTTGCATTAAAATCCTCCTGCAAAACTTTATCCATTTGTCTTATTGATAAAGTGCACCCCTTGCTTAGAACATTTTTTGTTCTTAGAAATCTTCAAATTTTTTCGATAAACTTTATCAATTGCTGCCTCTGTATTTATAACTTCCCAATTCCCCCATACCCAAAATGTCAAGACTCTAATATTCTCATCAGGAGCCTCAAGCAAAAGTCCTTCTCCCTCAATTTCAACGGAGCCAGGTTATTTAATTCTTTTTCCAATTTTTTGTTTATTACCTCTATCTTACTTTCCAAAAGTTCCACTTTGTCCTTAATTTGTTTTACATCTCTAGACACTCATTTCACAGGGTTTTCCATCTTCTTAACATTCTCTTTCATCGCCTCTTTCATCATTAAAAATATTTCAGCCATTCTTTTTTCCACAGATACCAGTATCAATTTAGTTATCAGTGGTTCAGCTAATATGCTGGAAAGTTGTTTAATTTTTTTCTGAAGAAAATATGGTGCAATTCTTCACTTCAGATTGCTCTAACACAGTCCTCTCCCATCCAATTTTGCTACTTTTTGAGTTGTTGCCATTATATTATAAACCAAATGAAAAAATGTTGCAAATGGGAAAAGGAAAAACCAAGCTTTCCCCACTTTTTTCCTCTTTTGTCTTTTAATACTTTAGTCTCTAATGCCACACTGTAATTAATCAACGTATAATCCACATCTCTATAGTTACAGTCAATAATACAGTAGGTTCATATTATGCTTATCTTTATTTTTATTTTGACCAATAGCCTGCAATTTTTAATAATAATCAGAACACACTCACACTCACATTAAAGCCCAGGTTATTTATCTAATTTAATTGCAATCTATAGGCCTGGTTCCACTGGCCGACGGACGCAAAACGTATGCATAAAGGACACAGCAGACGAGCAAAATTTCGGGGGTGGCTCCATCCATTGTCATCCGCTCCAAAAAGTGGTAAAAATTTGCATAAACAGAACGGAAAAGAATGGAAAAGAACGGAAAAGAACGGACGTGGGTAGTATGTAATGGGAATGTTAAATGGATGTTCATAGGAAGCCTAGCGGATGAAAGCAGATGGAAGGGGATGATACCTCCAAAGGAGTTACGGGGGACAATTGCGAAGCGGACACATAGCGGATGAAGCGGATGCATCACGTACGCCTAAAGGAAAGAAAGGGGATGCCGCACAGATGTATATCGGATGCAAACCGTTCACTGCGCATCCTTTCTATTTCCGTGCTACTAACAATGTACAGATGTTCCATGTACCTTTTCTTTCCTCCCTCTTTCCATTTTCAGCTGCAGCGGATGTGAGTTGCAAGGATACCCAGAGGATGCAGAGAGGATACAGCGGACGTTTAACGGATGATAAACAGACATAGAACTTTTGTTGCTCGTATGTCGTGGATTTACATCATACATGGCAGAAAGTTCATCCGTTCACAAAGTTTTGTGCAGCTCAAAACTTCTTGTGTGGATGAAATTTCAGTGGACGGATGCTCGACGGATAGAGCGTATGAAACATGTATGCAATGAGTACACAACGGATGCACAGCGTTTTCCAATGGATGGCAAGCTTTTTTAAACGTTTTATATCCTCTTTGCATCTGTAAGTGCAGTGGAACTGGGCCTATTCAAAAGCAACCTTTCAGAATAACTGTCCCCTTTATCTCTTTTAAACTTTCTTACATCATCTCCTTGCTAAGCTTAAGACATTCTTAAGTCTTTGAAATCTTTTTTTTCCCCATTGCTTTGTGATACAGAAAAAAAACCTCCTTATCCTACCATAAATAAAATATCTATGTAACTCTTTAGATCCAAAATTAGTAATAAAAGAGGTTCAACTTTATATTTGTATAGGCTATATTGTGGTTGTGAGCTTAGATGGAATTTTTGATTCCCAGCTGCTCAACTCATGAGTCAATTGCAAAAACTTCAGGTTCTGTAGTTTACTTACAAGGAGCAGCTGTCTGAGTGCAAATAGGTAAGCTCACAATCAGAATGATTTTGCAACCTAACATTAATCCTCTGGTCACCATTCTCCACTGCAATATTATCCCTACTCCTTCAAAAATATTTACAGTAATTCATTCACGATGAATCTCATTGGAAGCTGATCAAAAATACTTCCTGAAATGGAATGTGTGGATGACCTTGGGGAACAAGGGGAAGAGATGCTGCCTAAAAAACAATCAAACAACAATCAAACAAGAGAGACAGAAGCTCCCAGTGGCTTAAGAATCAGAGAAAGAAACTTTGGAAGCACCCGCCCTAATCTATTATGCAGTTAAAAGTGGCAGCAGGAAGTTAGCACTTTTAGACTTGCAAGATTTTGTAAATGTATCCTTACAATAAAGAATTTGATCAAATTGTGTTTTCGTTCTGGTTTACCTGAGAGGGCTGATACTTCCCTTCTAATCCCCTATCTTCTGATTCTACTCATTTTTTTATTTTTTATTTATTTATTTGATTTGTCAATTGCTTAAAGATAATAGGTATAAGAATATACATAGTTATGAACACATGACATGGTTACATATAAGAAAAATAAAAGAAACAATAGGACAGGGATGGTAGGCACTTTGGTGCGCTTATGCACACCCCTTACAGATCTTAGGAAAGGGGTGAGATCAATAGTAGACAGTCTAAGGTTAAAGTTTTTGGGGTTTGGGGAAGAAACTACAGAGTCAGGTAGAGTATTCCAGACATTGACTACTCTGTTGCTGAAGTCGTATTTCCTGCAATCAAGTTTGGTGCGGTTAACCTTGAGTTTGTATCTATTGTTTGCTCTTGTGTTGTTATGGTTGAACCTGAAGTATTCATTGACAGGTAGGACATTGCAATGTATGATTTGATATACCACACTTAGATCAGACCAAAGACGGCGTAATTCAAGGTTTTCTAGGTCTAGAATTTCAAGTCTGGTGGCATAAGGTATTCTACAACCAGCAGAGGAGTGGAGAACTCTTCTTGTGAAATATTTCTGGACTTTTTCAACTGTGCTAATATCAGAGACGTAATGTGGGTTCCAGACTGATGAGCTGTATTCGAGTATTGGTCTAGCAAATGTTTTGTATGCTCTAGTTAATAGTGTGATATTACCAGAGAAAAAGCTACGTAGGATTAGGTTAACAACTCTTAATGCCTTTTGGCTATGTAGTTACAGTGGGCTTTCGCACTTAGATCATTAGAGATGAGTATTCCAAAGTCCTTTACAGAGCTTGGATCATCAAGTTCTTGACTATTCAGCTTGTATTTTATTTTCTGGGTTTTTTTGCCAATATGTAAGACAGAGCATTTATTTGTTGAGATTTGAAGTTGCCATTTGATTGACCATTCTGATACATAATCAAGATCTTTTTGAAGGGTAGCAGTATTGCCTGTGGTATTGAATAGCTTTACATCATCAATGAAGAGAACACAGTTGCTCTTGATATGATCACAGAGGTCATTTATGTAGAGTATGAAAAGAGTTGGTCCTTAAAACACTGCCTTGGGGGACACCACTATTGACAGGTACAGAATTTGATAGGACGCTCCCAATTTTGACCATTTGTTGTCTGTTTGACAGGAATGCTTCCATCCAGTTATGCAGGTGTCCAGAGATACCATAAGATTTTAGTTTTAGGAGTAGTTTGTCGTGTACCACTGAATCAAAGACTTTACAGAAGTGCTTAAAGGAAAGTGGACTGTGTGGAAAGTGGACCACTCTGATAGCTCTCAAAACAAAAAAACTAAATGAAGCACTGGCACTTGAATGGAAAGGCACTAGGAGATAATAGAAGACTGCCTTTCTGGAATTATAAATCAGTGGGAACTGTAGCATCTTAGAGATCATACAGAAGAAGATACAGTGCATAATACACACTCTGCCTCAATTTATTCTGAAATGTGGACCTAATATCTGGACAGTTAAATATGCAGATATAAGTGTGTGTGTGTGGTGCTTTTAACTGTGAAGTGGAAAATAAAATGTGTTAGGTTCTGTATGTCCTGAGTTCCTGGTTAAATAAGCACAAGACATAACACTGGAATCATAGAAAGACCCTGTTTGACTTTCCACGTGGCAGAACTAGAAATACGACTGTTTGCAAAATGCTAAAATTTCATCAAAAAGACATTGCTCGGCCAAGCAAGCAAACTTAAATGGCAGAGACTTTTTTCTTCAATATTAAAGCAATTCTAATTAACAAGCTAAAAGCTGAGAAGTTATTCATAGCTTAAAAGCTAGAAAACTTTGCTGAAGCTTTTGATTATATAATGGTGTGATATAGCAGTCATGAACAAACTTATTAGTGTTATATATACACCACTAGAGAATTCTAGGTAAAAATTTGCTAAAGCTTCACTCTCTTTCTATGTATTCCAGAAACCAAAGGCAAAAGACCCCAACCCCCACTGTCTTTAAATAAGAAGCAGATTGTACTAGACTAAAACTTCTGTTTGGGTGCCTTCCAGATGTGTTGCCAAGACAACGTTCAGAATTCCTGGCTAGCATGACCAAAGGAATTCTGGACACTGTACAGCCAATGCATCTGAAAGGTAACAGACTAATTATCATTTAGCTAAAGTTCTTGTCATGATAATATAACTATTACAATATGGTGATTCCCCAAACTAACTTGTGAAAAGTGATAAACTAGTTGATATGCAAAGGAATTAGATACGAGTGATCTATGCAAATCCTAACACGAATGATTAAGAAGTTATGTAATTCAAGTCTGGATTCATGCAATTTAATTTGTATACAGAATCAAATAAGATATCACTATTGCTGTCATCTAATGGCATAGATAGCACAATAAATAAAAGGGGAAGAGTATGAAAAAAGCTTCCTTTTGAGCTTGGCTCTCTAGTCTAAGGCAACACAAGACAACTTGCAATCCAAGGCTTGACTCACAGACTACTATATTTCTCCAGACAATTTCAATATTTGAGCCTAAGATAAATGAACTATGGGAAATAACACAAGCTACAATATAATAAAAAATGATTGCAGTCACCAATGAACAATTAAAAGCCTGGCAAAAGGAAAGAGTAGGAGTCAAATGCAATTACTGAGGAGTAGATTCCACAGCCTGGGAATAATGTAGGATGAGACCTTTTCCTGTAGATATACAAGATATACAAGTTTCTGACAGTGGTGCACCTTCAGAAAACCTCAGAACCAAAAGGGTTAATAGATATACAAAAGGCTAGGTCCTAAAGAGGCTCAGAGGTGGTACTGAGCAGGTTCTGACCAGTTCTGGAGAATTGGTAGTGGAAATTTGGAATAGTTTGGAATAACACCTCTGACTGGCCCCACCCCCATCTATTCGCTGCCTCCTGAGTCCCAGCTGATCGCCTGGGTCTTCTTTTGTTGCCCTGCACAGGAGAACAGAGTCGGAAATCAGGTTAGTGGGGTGGGAAGAGAATGGGGATTTTCCAACATCCATCCCCTGCCATGGCCACCACGCCCACCAAGCCACACCCACAGAACCGGTAATAAATTTTTTTGAATTCCACCACTGCACAGGTTGGTCATGCTTTAAACCCTTTATACCCATTAAACCCTTTAACAGTCCATAACATTTTAAATTGTGCCTACTAAGTAATAAGCAACTAATTTTCAACACTGGTATTCCCAAATCTTGCACCAGCTAGCAGCCTATCTTTCTAGCTCTTGACATTTTTAAAGTATCAACAAGGTATATGATCAAGAATGGAATGTATTTCAAAGCTAACAAGGAAGAATAGAAGCTGGCACAGTACCAGGACTTAGGGTTAGGGTTAACCCTAACCTGAACCCACCAGTGACAACTAAGGATAATTATCTCTGAGTGTAAACCTGCTCTTTTAAGGGTAATACAATCCCTACCTGAAAAGTCTAAACCTCCATCCTAAAGTCCAATTTCTTATTGATCATCACTAGCTTTACCTGATCTTAATTTACTTTGTTTTTCCTCTTCTAGCCCTTCAACATTATCTGAACTTTACAAATCTTTACTTACTTGGAGTTAGATGGTATGATGCAGAAGACTGGACATCATCAGCATATTGATGACATCCTCTTAAAAACTTCAAATAATTTCCAATAGTATCTTCATTTAGATATTCAACAGCATGGGGACAAAATAGAACCTAGTTCTTTTTCAAATAGCAATCTCTCAATACCACTTTCTGGAAATAGCTCTACAGAAGATTGCAACTACTGCAAAACATTAATTGTATCAAATGATTTAAGAGGATAGCACAGTTGATAGCACCAAATGTTATCAAAAGCTGTTAATCCCAAAAGTTTATAGTGTAGGGAAAAACAGGAAACAGATCAGAAACAAAAGAGAAAGTAAAGCGGTAAGGTATCAGTTGGATGATTTACCCACCACTGGCATGCAGCCCTAGCAGATTACTCAGTGGGTAATCTGCTAGGGCTGCATGCTAGTGGTGATCTTGATAGAATAAAAATATTGCCTGTCTTGATCAAAACAGATAGATGATGATTGCTACTCCAAAGTGGGCCATGATAAAGAAGATGGATGAAAGGGTGAAAGTTTTATTATTTGTTTCAGTATTTCGTTCTTTACATCAATTTCGGACTTTAAAAAATGACTGTCCAGAAAGTCATTATAGCACTGTTGGCCTAAGCAACAGACTCAAGCAAGGACCATCTCATAAATAATTGCAATATAAAGCAAAAGTATCATCAATTTTTGATTTCCTATCAACAAAGAATGAATTCCTTGCTGTGGCCAAATGAGGCTTTGTGCTTCAGAAGAGTAACCTCTGGAGAAGAAGCCCATTTATGTTTTTTGATTGTTCAGATGGGTAGAAATAGGCTATAAGCATTATGTAGAACCAAGGCAGGGGACTAGAATTCTTCCAGATGTTGTCAGAGTATAACTTCTGGCATCCATCATTATTAGCCATGTTAATAATGGGGCTGCTTGGAACTGAAGTTCAATGATATTCTACTGTTGAAAATGCAGACTGTTAAAGAGATAGGTTTATATACTGTGCTAAACCATAACATGTTTTGTTTTTTTAGTTGGTGTACAACTACTGTATTCTGTAGGTTTTGCCTGCAAACACAATTCAGGGAACCTGCTGGTAGAAGCAGCTAACCTATTACATAATAATAGAAAGGGAAAGGATTTTGAGACTGAGAAGTTGAATGAATTCTTTGCTTTTGTTTTCACTGCAGAAAAAAAAAGATAAGACTCTGTTCCCTAAATAGACATTTTTAGAAATAGAATCTGAGCTGCTGAGTGAAAGAATGGTGTCAAGAGAAGGAATTCCATTTAAAGCTAATTGACAAGCTGAAAACAAACAAGCCACCCATTCCCGATGCTGCCCATCAAAGAATTCTTAAAACTGCTCAGATGTGAAATTGTTTTGATGATGTACCTCATTTAAAAAGACATCAGCAAACAAAGTAGCCATGGAATAAGAGACGGTTCATTTTCTGAATCAATAATTTATGAAAAATAGGACGCCGAGAACAAGAATAAACTGAAAGTTCTCATAATGGAGAATGTAAACAGTGCCCCTCCCTTTCATGAGCTTTTACTGAAGCCAGTGTTTTTTTACCGGTTCACAAGTGTTATGGAATTAGATGTGATCAGGGAGATTGTAAAATTTGCTAATGACAACAAAGAAGTCTAAAAGCATATTCCCATACAGAAGAATAAATTACTGTTAAAATTAAAAATTTATACAACCAATTATGGTCATGCTGCAGAAGGCAAAAATGCTAACTATAGATTCATTGAGGGGCTGGTGCTGATGTTGTCAGACAGGAATCTTGGAATTAAAGAAAAAAAAAATCAACTCAATGTGTAGTTGCTTTAGAAAGCTAAAGTTGCACATTGAGGGTAATTAAGAATGAAATCCAAACTAAAACTTCCAATATCATAATGCCTGTGTATCTATTTACAACATAAATCACTCTTGGACTATATCAACCTGAGAAAGAATGCTGAAAAAATATGGTATAACAGGACAACCAAAATGATTGATAGACTACAGAAATTCTGCAAAGTCTTGAGATTTCTTAGTTTTTTTAAAAAAGCAAGTTAAGGGATCATGAGGAAAATGTGTAAATCATAATTAAATTATATATGATGTGGGGGAAATAATTAAAACAAAGGACATTCCTGTCCCCCTCCCCAATATTTCGATACTAGACAGACTTTTTAATTAAACTAATAAATGAATTGAGATTCAGGATGCAGTCTCAAGTTTCATCTAACAGGTACTGCATGTTGTGTGATATTCATGGATCTCATATGTGAGTCATTTTCTGTTGTGCTTTCAGATAAATCTTTCAGGGTTGAGTTATTGGTTTTTTTGCATTTCTTTCAAACCTCCCTTTTCCTCTCTCCCTTCCTTTTCCACAGAATCTACTATTGCTGTTCCTTTACCTCACTTGTGTAGTCAAACCATTTATATCAAAAATACTCCCTATCTTAGATTTGTGCTATGTGCCCCCCCACACACACACATTGACCATGAAGATCTGTGACTCTGAGGGGAGAGGGAGACAGAGAAAGGTCTGGTTAGAAGGCTAGAAAGAGGTTTGGGAAGTGCCTCTTCTCACCTATCAGAGGCAAAGCAGGCCTTCTTTCACGCTCCATTCAGTCTCAGGGCAAGGCTCAGCAGCTCTTCTTTAGCTTTCATTTTCTATTGGTGCTATTTACTTGTGCTAGAGAAGGGGCTTTCAGTTGAAGGGTTACAAGAATTCTTCTCTAACAAAATGGCAAACACTGTTCGTTATTTTCTTCCACCAGCTCTCCACCTCCACCTTGCATTTAACTGTCTTCTACTCCTACAGTATTTGAAGTGACTCCTGTCTCAGGGAAAGCATTCCAAAAACTAGGCAGGGCTCTTCTTACACTATCTTTCTTGGCTGATCCCTTTCCTGCCTGCCACCTACACTTTTATCTGTTTCTCTGTCTTGTTTAAAATGACTGGAGAATTGTTCTTTAACTGCTGACAATTTTCAAGACTCTTGAAATATAATTTTCTTTGTCCTTTGTTGAAGCAACGCCCTCTGACACCTTCTTTGTGTTCAAATTATCAATTTGCATTTGCTTCCTTTTTATAACCAGATCCGTACCAATTCGGGTTTCAAGCAGGTACAGTAGCTCAAGAAAGCACAATCTTGAGTTCTGAATGATGGTGGTTAAAATCTCAGTGTTTTACTTCTGTCCTGCTCTTACACAATTATTCACAATGAGAGTACCATATTTCTGATATACCACCAATTACTTCTGTTTGGATAGTGGTTCTTGAGCATTACTGTCATGGTTGGCTCACCCCGCAACCTCACTCACAACCAGACAGCAGCAACAGGAGTGGGGAGGGAAGGCACTGGAATGCAGCAAGAGGTATCGAGGAGGGCAAAAGAATGCAAGTGTGTTGACTTGAAGCCTGAGACAAATCCAGCACCCCAAGGTGGGAAATCAGCTGGGAAAGTCGGAGGCAGAAAGATCGTTCCCAAAACAAAACAAGTATACTGATTGGTTAGACAAGTGGACAGTGGGAGGATGGGGGGGGGGGGGGGGGGAGGAAGGAAAGTTTTCCCATGCTGTTTGCGTGCAAAACTATTAGAATTGTCTTTTCTCATTCTGTACCCATATGGAATTTTCAGCAAAGTTATACTCTTGGTAAAAAGATGTCCCAGGAGTTTGCTGGTTCAGCCTGTAAGATGGTTGACATTTACTGACTATGCACTTGGTGGTTAAAGTCTTATAATGCCAGGAATTTCATACAGGGAATTCCCTTGGGGATTAATTATGAGTTATATTTACTCTCTTCTCCTTAGTGCCATCATTCCTGATCAGTCCTTCGATATAACTGTTATGCTGAAAATATCAGATTTTCTGATTCTTGAGGGAAATACATAGTAAACAGTATCAAAATATCTTATTAATACTTGAATGTCCTCCATTGCCTCAAGCTGAGTATGGATAAGATTAAGATGGCCTGATTGTTCTTCCTGTTCTTTATGGTGTTCCACTCCATTTGTCTCCATGTTTTTGCATTCACTCAGGTTTTTCTTGAAGGCTCAATGTTTTTAACAATGATTGATTAGCTCTGCATCTGTTTATTGATGTTAGCAAGTATTTTCCATTTTCATTTCATTGGAATTCATAACTTTATAATCTAAAAGTTTCTGGTGGGGGAGATGGTTGCTTTATTGGTTAATGCCAGTTGCACTATTGCAATGATTCTCTTATGGCAGGTTTTCCTGCTTCCTAGCTTCATCTGCTCATCTTTCTTAAGTGCAGCTTGGATTGTTCTGGATCTTCCAAGTCATTTTCTTGTTTTATTATACTGTACAGTTGTTCATCAGCTTCCTATTTGACCCAGAACCTAATTGAAACCAGTAGTGTTTATATTTATATTTAGGGGGCGTGCATAAGTGCACCAACATGCCTACCGTCCCTGTCCTATTGTTTCTCTTATTTTTATTTTTTATTTTTCTTATATGTATCCATTTATTCATAACTATGTTTTTACTTATACCTATTATCTTGTGAGCAATTGACAAAAATAAATAAATAAAATAAATATTTGAAGGCTTCCCCCGTCACACAAACACAGATGCACACAGGTTTCTATTGCCCTTATTTCTCCCTCCTGTTCATTCTTGACATTACTCTAGGCAGAGTGCATGTATTTACAATACTAATTGCTGAGAAAAAAAAAGCAGACTGTTCTATCTCAATCCTGCTTAAGGACTTCTCAGAAGGAAGTGGTGACTCATTGAGAAAACAGAATGCTGAACAGATCAGTCTGATCAAAGTTTTTCCTTATAAAATATGTTCATGGTGATATCATACCTGAAATGAATATACCTGACTAATATTTCTCAGATAAACTAAAAGCTGCACAAATTATCATCTGAAATTATCATTTGAAAAGTTAAACAGGAAACTGCTGAAGGGGAAAGGAGAGATTTATAGGAATAGCCTCTCCTGACTCACAGGTTGCTCCACTGCAGGTTAATTAACAGACAATACTTTGGACTAAATTTGGCTTCAGAAAAGAAAGGAAGCTGCATGTGACAGCTTTGAAAGAAAGTCATTTTCTTAGATTTAGCTTTTTTTTCCTTTGGAATACAAAGCCAAATCTCTCTTGGATATTCTTGCAATTCATTCCTACTAGTTGCAAACTATGCAAATTTAGTCATGAATTATGTAACATTCAACAGATTCTAGAACAACATTTCATAACAAAGAAATAACAGATGTCTCTATTTGACAAGTCAAGTATTTTTAATCAGATAAAGATAATATTTTCTTCAATTTTATCAGCTTTAAAATGCTTTCCCATATGGTAGTTAAAGAATTACCTCTTCTCATTCATGAAAAGGGCGTTGGTACTTACCTGACACACCTGTTCTCTTCAAGCTGTGAAGAGCATCCAGTAGTGGGGAGTGCTTAGTCTCCGCATTCACAGGCTGAGCTTGATTTCTGGAATGCTCCTCCTCCACCACGTGACTCCTCCTCAGGGTTCCCCAGTTTTGGCGAAGACGAGAGAAATAAGCGCTCTCATCCTCACGTTCTAAAAAGTTCATTGGCTGAAACAGGACCACACCAGATGGAAAAAAGGGTGGGGCTGGATGCTCTTCACAGCTCAAAGAGAACGGGTGTGTCAGGTAAGTATCAAAGCCCTTTCTCCTATGAGCTGTTCAGAGCATCCAGTAGTGGGACATACCAAAGCTTGGCCTGTCCTACAGGAGGGACTCTGTCTGGTCTGGAATCTCCTCCTGGTCTCTGTGGACCCTTTGCAGAACTCTTCTTCTGAAGGAAGCCTCAGCAGAAGCAAACACATCAATTTTATAATGTCGAATAAAGGGCGATGGGGAAGCCCAAGCCACGGCCCGACAGATTTCAGTTATTGATGCCTGTGTGGCCCATGCTGCCGAAGTTGCTGCACCCCTTGTTGAATGAGCTGTTATGCCCCTACGTACCTGCAGAGATTGGGTCTGATATGTTTTTGCTATTGCCACCCATATCCAACAGCCTACTGTAGATGGTGAAACCTTGCAACCCTGAGAATTTGACTGAAAGGACACGAATAAAGCCTCTGATTTCCTGAAAGCCACTGTACGCTTGATATAGATTTGCAGAGCACACCTCACATCAAGCTTATGCCATTGTCTTTCCATCCCCTGAGATGGTCTGGGACAAAAATTTGGAATAATAAGCTCTTGTGCTCTATGAAAAGCTGAATTGACCTTGGGCATAAATGTGGGATCGGGACGAAGGACCACACGATCAGCATGAAAAACGGAGATATCTTGTCTGACAGACAGGGCTGCAATTTCTGAGATACGACGAGCGGAAGTGATCGCAATCAGGAAAATTGGAGACTTGACGTTTTCAAAGGTTCAAAAGGACCTTTAGTGAAAGTGACAAGGACCTTGTTAAGGTCCCAGGTGGGGTAACGGTGCTGGGGTAACTGCTGGAAGGCGTAAATTGGTGGCTCCTTGAAGGAAAGATCTTATGCGTGGGTGATGTGAAAGAGAACTGAGGACCTTGTGAGTGAGAACTGATGCCAAGGCCGCCACCTGCTTTTTTAACGTATTAGGTGACAACCCCTTATCAAGTCCCTCCTGTAAAAACTCTAGAATTTGTGCAACAGAGGGAGAGGCAGGATCAATTTGAAGCTTACTACACCATTTGCAGAAGGTTGACCATGTGGCGTTGTAAATGCGAATTGTTGAGGAGCGTCTGGCGGCTAAGATAGTGTCGATAACTCTGTTGGAGAGCTTTTCACTCTTCAAACCACTCCGCTCAACCTCCAGACGGTCAATTGTAACCATTGAGGATCCGGATGTTGAAGAGGCCCCTGAGTTAATGAGGTCAATTTTGTCTTTAGGGTTCCTCAGGATGGCTGCTATTTTTTTGTCTGTTTTGAAGGCAGTCTTGATGTGATGCCTGTGTAGTATCTTACTGATTTTATCTGTGGTACC
>BLBF01000053.1:14556968-14606405 GCA_015471245.1 Laticauda colubrina
ACCACCACACTTCCACACAGAAAAAAGACTCACACCCACACAGAAGAGGAGACACGACCACGAACCAGAAACCATACTGCAGCTGCACCACTACCCGCTTCAAACCCCTCTGACCCATACAAGAAGCAAACTGACACCCACCATGAAGATGTGGCACGACCACGAACACGAAGCCAAACAACAAAATCACAGCTCACCAGCTCAAATCCCCCAGCAACTAAGACTAACCTGAGCACAACCAAGCCCCCACCTAAGCAGAACACACCCCCAGCCAATCAGAACACAGCCAACCCCCCTACCAATCAGAACACAGCCAAACCCCCACCCAATCAAGTCACACCCCCACTAGCAGTTAAAAGGAAGAAGCAGCTGCAAGCTCACATTACTCTGAGAAGCACAGAGCTGAAGAAACAAGCCTGAAGATGATGAATGAGACTTCATCGAAACGTTGCCTAGATACTTCCAATTCTACGCGGGAGAAAACCCGAATAACCAAAGATCCACATACAAATACCCGCGAAAACCTCAGAAAACATATATATATATATATATATATATATATATATATATATATATATATATATATATATATATATATATATATATTCCAATATTAATAATAGAACAACCAAGATTAATGTGTGATCCAATTAGCCAAATAGCGAACGCCTAAGGCCCGGATTGATGATTGAAAGGGCCTTCAGCAGCTTCCCTACACAGGCGGACACTGGCCTAGGTGCTTGCTGCTGTGCCACTGAGAATAAGGCTGTCAGGGTTTAGCCAACAATTTTAAAAGCGAATTAATTATTCTTGAGCGCAAGTAGCCAAAATGAGTAAAACAGCTCTCAGAATCCTGGAGGGATTTTGCTGCTTCGAGCAGAAAATACCTCACACAGCTCAGGAAGACAGACAAGGCACGCAGCCACGAGGCACTCAAGATGGCCTCCAGCAGTTAAAGTTTTTTCGCATGCTTCTCAGCAGCAGCTTCCCACCTTGCAAACGAAGCCGGAGCTCAAATGAAGCCTGAGCTCTCAAAACAACAGAATGGCAGAGAAGAAAAGGGGGAATTAATCTTAATGAAATTCCCCACTGAAGAAACGGCATTCGGAGGGGGGGGGGTTTAAAGGTGATACGACTTTTAAAAATGAAAGATCAAGTCGCTAGCAAGCAAACGGAATTAAAGACATAGCGGCAATCAAACTGGCAGAGGTAAGGAAATTTTGGCTGTGGGGAGGTGGTGCAGAGCAACACCAAAAGCCTCCCGCCACCTCTTTTTTTTTTTTTTAGGGGGGGCGACGCGAACAGCACTTCCCTTAAACTGGACTCTCAGACTGCTAAAGGATTGAAGGCTAAAGATAAAGAAAACCAAAAGAATCCGAATTGCAATCAAACCTGCTAATGTTCCTGTTTCAGTCAAAGAAGCATCCAAAGCACTGCAGATCTCACACGAGGCTGAGCAAAAACTGGGGAACGCTGAGGAGGAGTTATGTGGTGGAGGAGTAGCGTTCCCCAAATCAAGCTCAGCCTGTGAATGAGGAGACGAAGCACCTCCCACTACTGGATGCTCTGAACAGCTCATAGGAGAAATTAGGTTTGCTTCCTAGGTTATCATTAATCAACAGAATATTCTTTATAATTCATACTAATCCCTAAATATTAGTATGGCTTAAAGATATGAACATTTCTGTTTTCTTAAAAGCTGAAGGGATCTTTAGTTTAAGCCATTCTGCAACTAAACTAAGTCTGCATTATGCGACACAGCAACATCTTCATCCAAGAGACTCCCAATCTTTAATTCCAAATTGCTTATCATGTGAGTTTCTAGCAAACCCTCCCGTTAGTATTACTTAAATGATGCAAATCTGCAAACAGATTTATATTTGAGTTAATCTATCCACAGGAGGCAATAAATCACATGTACAAAGTATACATACTATTCTTTATATGAACTAGAATAGTGATCAAATAGAATCTTGGCCCACATTGACCCAACATAAATAAGCACATTGTATGTGTAAAGATTTTCTCCATAAGGCATTTATGTTTGATACACATTACTTAGTGACATCAACAGGAAGTGGGACGTATCTGGAGGCTTCATAAATAAAATTTGTTAAGAATCCAAGGGGAAAGTGAGAAGTAGTGTACTGCAGAATGTGAAAATTCATAAATAGGAAAGCTATAATAATAATTCTAGAAAGTTGCTGAAATTCTTCCTGTAAAGCACTGTTTATAAAACTTAATAAAAGAAGTGGGAAATTCACTTGAACATTTATTTTTGTTCCTCCAGACTGATACAGTTTTTCAATAGAACTGATGAATTTACATGCTCATAGAAAATCTATATCATCTAACTATTTCAATCTGAAATGCAGAACTAATCCAGAGTGAAGCTTGGAAAGGGAGGGAAGGAGAGGTTGGATGCTTGATGTTTGTCCTGCTGCAGCAATACCAAGCTATCTTTCTAGGCCTGAAATTCACATTGTCAAAAAGTAATGCTTGAATTTATGTATTACTTTTGGATAACTGAACCTGCAGACAATGATTAAAACCTTCTCTATTGCTCTATGCAAGATCCAGTCCAAAATAGTTGTTTTGGTTTAATTTTTTAAAATAGTACCCACGAACTGTAGCTAAATTTCCTTTCATAAGCATTATTTCATAAAAAGAAGTTATGAAATGTCATAGCTAACCTTACCTGATTAAAAAAAATGAACAGGCTTTTTCAAGACCAGTCTGGTTAATTAATACTTGAAGAGGAAGTGATCAAGGAATCTTAACACTGTAGGCTAAACTAGAAAGTTGAACAAATATCTTAGAAGAATACAATGCAAATATTTTGGCAAAAGTCTGTTTCAAATCAGAATTTCATTAATATAAATTAACCCATTTCCAGCGGTATCTCCAGAAAATGTGTATATTTTCTTTCCCATTCTTAATGATATTGGAGAAAGACAGAAGAGAGATCATTCTAAATTAAAACCATAAACTAAACTATGGATTTAGTTTAAGATTTAAGATGATAAATTTACAATGTAAAAATAAATATGCTTGCACAATATTTATATATCATCCGTCTAGAAAACATTTCTGGATGAAGGTGCTGTGTTTCCACACATTTGAGCAGTGATATGTCAATATTATATTTTTCCAGGAAAATGCTATTCTGTTGCAAGCTAATTGGAAGTATAATTCCCATGGGCCATCTGGAACAATGCTGCACAAGCATGGGTATTTCAGAATCTAGGCAGTATACAGCATAGTAAAAAACACGTAGTAAAAACATAAGGAAAATATACATTTAAAAAGTCCCCGAATGGCCATCATAAACTTTGTTTTTGAATAACAATATGATAGAATAGGGTTGTTTTGATGGCTTTCTAAGATGCTAAAAAAGAAAGAGATATAGAGAGATTAGGAGCAAGAAGTTGTACAATCCGATGCTAAGATATATAAGGTTTCGTAGGGAATAACTCATTTTGTATTGGCTAAGAAGTCTATTGGTAGCCAACATAGTGATTTAATAGTGACTTTACAGTAACTGCAGCTTCAGGACCATCTCCCAAGACTACTCCACATAGATTGCATTATACAGTAATCCAACTAAGTGATAACCAAAACACGAATTACTTTTGCCAAGACAACAGGCTCACAAGACAAAGTTGGGCAAAGTAGCTGTGACATCTATCTGCTATTTAAACCGTGGTTGAAAGTTCAGGAGGACTCCCAAAAAAACTGTTAGGAAAAGTACAGCACTATTCATAATAATTATTGAACAATAATTACTGAATAACTCCTGGATGTTTATTGATGACAAGCCTTGGAGAAATTTGCTTTGACATCCTACAACTTGGGTAACAAACTCGATCCTGTCATGTGACATACCATGATGTATTGTGATGTTTTTTGCCTTTGCGGAACTGGGGTGGGTGTGGCCTGCACGTGATGCATCTGGCCCGCAGGCTGCCAGTTTGACAGGCCTGTCCTACATTATCCCTACTTCAATCTGAAGTGGTGATATATAGGTGAGGTCATCAGCAAATTAGTGACACCTCATTTCAAATTAAAAGGTGACCTCTACCAGAAGCTTTACACAGGTGTTGTATAAATTCTATTGTGAAAGGATTGACAAATAAAACTACTGTTTGTTTTATTCTATTGTGAAAGGATTGACAAATAAAACTACTGTTTTTCATGCCATAAAGCAATGTCTTAACACCTGCAAAGAAGGAACTTGCTCGAAAAATTAAAACTGGACATATCATGTTGCCCTTTCTCTCTGAGACATATCTTTGACATTTTAGGTGAACAAAATTTTATTTGCCTTGAATTTTCTTTGCCTTGAACCAGACAATTTTCAATAAAGGGAATACTGTTGAAAGTCATTTGGCCGGTATCTTGGAATGGTTCCAGGATGGATCAGGCTCCTTCAAAGGAGAGTGTATAATATCTCCCTCCCCTTGCAAGAACTACATGATCTTCTCTGTGTAAGTCAGCTATCTTATATTTGACTGACTATCTAATCAGAAATCTCTTCTCTACTTTGAACTCTTTTCTAGATTTTTAAACATATATTTTTCTGAATTTAAGTATATCTGCAATGTGTACCTGGGGATTCCAGGAATTAAATAAGTTTTGAATGACAATTCTAGGTTCTATACTTGAACTATGATTACTCCTATATTATGTATATAGCAGGTACTATATTATGTATATAGCAGGTACCATATACTGTCTCTGCATCTGTTTTAAGGCTGCCTGCAAATAAGACTTACACCTAACCATTTTTTTCTATCTCACCTAAATTTCTGAAATAGGTAGCAGTGAAACTTTCCATCCCCCACCAATACTCGCTAATGCCAGGCATTAGGGATAGGACTTATTTTTGACCTAGCATCAAGGTCATAACATTAAGAAGTCAAAAACCTGTATCTTAAGGAAGTATTTTAAAATAGCTATTGAATTTAAAAGTAAAGTTTCTGTTCTTGACTCTTCAATGCTTGGCAACAGTGATTTGCAGAAAGCCAATCATAAATAAAGCTAAACATTATGGACAATATCTACTCAGAATTCAAGTTTTTTTTCTTTTCTTCGTAGAAATCAATGGGAGAAATAAGAAAATATTGAAGTTATTTCACCTGAAAATCAGTGGGACACAAAATAATATTGGCTTCATTACATACTATTTATTTTAAATATTATTCAAAGAACAAATGCACAAATGGCCTCAATCAATGGCTAATACTTTTTAATAAGTGAGTCTATTTTCTTCTATCTCAACTTATTAATAAATGTATAAATATATATTTTAGTATCTTAAGATGCTGATGTCCAAAGTGATCTATAGAACATTTCTGAAACACATGAGTCAAGGGACAGGAACCAAGTAAAATAAAACTAACCAGATTTTACAAATGAAAAAGGGAAAGTGCTTTAAGTTAAACTCTTCTAAAATAAGGTAGCTTATAAAATATGCCAGTATTTTATTTACTAGTAAATGAAAACAAAATACAGTGAAAAGACTACACAAGATCGCTGCTGACTCTTTGTACCTAATCAAGACCCCCAATACATTATGCTGCCTAACACACAGTTGAAATGGTGCTTCACCTCCTGGGAGTAGCATTACTCTTCCTAACCCAATTTAATGCCACACATCTCACCTGATCATTGTTTTCGCTTGAGGCAACATCTGTCTTCATGCCAGTTTTGGCCTTCTCAAATAGCTGTGCAAACCAGATGAGCTTAAATTTATACTTACCGTCCCTGTCCTATTGTTTCTTTTATTTTTTTTATATATATGTAATTCAATAGGACTTACAATAGGGAATTGATAGGCAATGCGCCAAAACTAAATCTGATTATCAGCCTCTCTTAACCCAGCAGTTAATCCTATTGCCATAGGCACCTTTTCATCAGCTTTGCCTGCTTAGCTCAAAGGACAAGTACGAAAAAGCAACAGGAGTGAGCAAATCAAGCCTTGCTCAACATCTTCTCTGGTTAGGAAGTGATGTACCAAAAAATGTTTTTAGAACATGAATAAAGGACAGAGGTGGATGCTGTCCAATGGAGAAAAACTACATCCATGTATTCCACAGGAGCAGGAAGAAAAAAAATCTACTGAACATAAACACACAGCTCTCCATGTTATATGGGGAGCAATTCTAAAGGAATAAAATGCACACAACTGCTTCTGCTTGCTGATTTAAGGAACAAGGACATCCAAGAGGTTTATCCCATCAGTTATCACTTAACAATTGAGGGTTTCGCATATTGTTAACAATATGTCTATAGGTCAGTCTCTTTTACCAGCTCCTTGAATCATCCTGGTTTATAACACAAGACATATATCTTTAGACATTACACAACTGCATCATGCAAAGGAAACATTAAGAATGAAAATATGGATTGTGAAATGCTATTTAATTTATCAACTTCCATTCCATTCCATTTTGTTGAAAAATCTTTTTTTTCTCCTATATTCAACTATTCTGTAATACTGTGTTTTGCATCTATTTATGTATTAATAAAGAATGTGCAGATGTGTGATCTTTGGACTGAAATATGTTTATGCTATGTGAAACGTGTACTTGTTTTATTACTAATAATGTTTACCTTAATAGTGGTAGGTTGTAAAATGATTACAATCCCCAATATTAGTTTCACTGAGTTCAATGGGGTTTATATCAAGACAAATGAATTTATTAGATTTATATCCTGATTTGTATAGGAAATGGCTTACATAGAGTCCCTATCCCTATTTCTCCATAACAACAACCAAGGCCAAAGTCACTCATTTGCTTCTGTGATTGAGAATGGACCAGAATTGGGACTCCTACCACATCTGCATTTCAGCTACTGCATCAATCAGATGCATTGTTTCTTAACCAGATTTTTAATTCAAATATGTCATTCATATGTTTCATTCATATGTCATTCATATGTCATTTTGAACAAAGCAGTATAAAACATTCCTAAAGGGAAAATTGGAAGTTATTATGCAATAGATCATTACAGAAGACTATACTTAGTCCTCGACATACGATTACAATTGAGCCCAGAATTTATGTTGCTAAGTGAGAAATTTAAGGGAGTTTTGTCCCATTTTATGACTTTTCTTGCCATATTTGTTGAGTGAATCATTGCAGTTGTTAAATTAGTAACACGGTTGTTAAGTGAATCTGGTTTACCCATTGACTTTCTCAGAAGGTCACATAAGTAGGTCACCTGACCCTGGGACCCTGCAAACGTCATAAATAAGAACCAGTTATTAAGTGTCCTGATGTAAATCATGTGACTGTGGGGATGCTGCAACGATCATAAGTGTGAAAAATGGTCATAAGTCACTTTTTTCAGGACCATTGTAATTTCTAACAATCACTAAACAAACTGTTGTAAGTTGAGGATTCCATGTATCTCATAGGTTCTGGAAGCATATGTCAAAAATTTCAGCCAAACTCATCTTTGTAGACAAAGCAGGGAAATCTTCCAAAGGAAAAATCATCCTAAGTCACTGAAAAAAGTGACTTATGACCATTTTTCACACTTATGATCATTGCAAGCATTCCCACAGTCACATGATTTACATCAGGACACTTAATAACTGGTTCTTATTTATGATGTTTGCAGGGTCCCAGGGTCAGGTGACCTACTTTTGTGACCTTCTGAGAAAGTCAATGGTAAACCAGATTCACTTAACAATCATGTTACTAATTTAACAACTGCAATGATTCACTTAACAAATATGGAAAGAAAAGTCATAAATTGGGACAAAACTCCCTTAAATTTCTCACTTAGCAACATAAATTGCTACCACCTTTTGGAAAAGTTGTATGACCTTAATAGAAACCCCAGATAGGTAAACAGCTTTAAAAGTCAAGGGCTGATCAAAAGCATTTTGGGAAACCATGCACACATATATATTTCTGTTGCTACTGTAGCTGCCAATTTTATTTAACCTGAAACAAACATTTTGTTGAAGACATCAAAGCAAATTAAAAAGCATATTTAAAGTACTATTTGGGTTCTACCTCATGACTCATTCTATTACCACTATTTTTTAAAATAAAAAATGCATATAAAAAGTAAGACTTCAATTAACATTTGGCAGAAAGCCGAGTCTTGTTCCCACATAGGAAAAACTACCCCAACAAAGCATATTATCTGTAATTAGAGCTCTAATAGATACACAGTTCTTCATGTGGAACATATTTTTATTTATATATTTATATGACATGTAGAGCCATCTATCTCATATGAGGATTATTGATGGCTCAGAACACTCCATAAGAAATTAGCCAAAAAGAAAAATACCTTTCCGGCCAGGCACCAGACCAATGATACTTGCAGTTCAACCTCCACCGTAAACCAATGCTTAGGGGAAGAGCTGAATGTTTACTGCACTCTGGAGGGCTAAAAGATAAGGGAAGCCTTGGATCTCAGATGGAAGGCTGTTCCAAAGGGCTGGGGTACAAAGGTGGTATTTAGCAGGTTCTGACCAGTTCTGGAGAACCGGTAGCGGAAATTTTGAGAAGTTCAGAGAACCACCTCTGACTGAAGATTTTACAGTCTCCTTCCCCTGCCACGCCCATCAAGCCATGCCTGCAGAACCAGTAGTAAAAAAATTTGAATCCCACCACTGCTGGGGTGGCCATTCAAAAGGGGCACCTCCAAGTCTCATCGGAGATAACATTTAAAGGCAGGAACGTGGAGCATGCCCACCCCTCTAACTTTAGTAGGACTGACAGTTATTCTCAGGGAGAGGCGATCCAGAAAGTAATCTGACTATGTGCCATGTTGTAGAGCTTTAAAAGTGATAATCTGCATTTTCAATTGCATTAGAGAAAGCAACTGGAAACCAGTGCAGCTAATAGTGTTGCTCAGGTGAACCACAGTAAACTTAAAATGGACCAGTTGCAGCTTCTGGATGGCCTTTAAAAGCAACCCCATGTAGAGTGTTGCAGTAATCCAAACAGGAGGTGTCTAAGAAATGGTGTTGGGTGCAATTGGCACATGAGACAGATTTGTGCAAAAGCCACCCCTCTTCCAGCAGCAGCTATGAGTTAAAGATTGCACACCATATCTGTGCAGAAAAGTGTTACCCTATTCAGAGTATAAGATATCACATGACCTTGGGGATACAGAAACCTACAACCACTCTGTCTTACGAGGATTGAGTTGCAGCCAATTTCTTCCCATCCAGGCTCTTAACTTCCAAGCACTAAACCAGCACTTGAACAGCATCACCTGTCTCACATGGTATAAAGATGTATAATTGGATACCATCAGCACACTGATAATACTGAATCCTATGCCACTGGATGACCTCTCCCAGAAGCTTAATATACCTATGAAATAGGAGGCAAGAGAGATCCAAGTCCTAAGACATCCCACATAGTAGGGGCCTAGGGCTGAACCTTTCTTCTCTTACTAACACTGACTAATGCTGGTCATGAGAAAGAAGTGCTACTACAAGATAAGGCCTCCAGTCTGCAAAGTGGACCCAGCAAGATACCATGCTTGATGGAGTCAGGATTCCCATCACTGTGACCACCCTCATCCAGAAGCACAACTAATGCTATACTTGTGTGAACTCAGTGCTATAGCCCAGTGTGCAACCTGACTGTTAATGACTTTATTTGACAACTGCCTATATTAGTCCTCACAGCCATCCTGCAAGGGCTCACTTTGCCCTTACCCATACCCAGGAGAACCCTGGTCAGCCAATAAAGGACTGCTGGCCAGTGATCTGTGGACTCAAAAAAAGCAAAGAAATAAACATGTTTGCCATGCTTAAGGCCCGGTCCCACTGGCCGACGGACGCAAAATGTATGCATAAAGAATACAGCGGACGAGCAAAATTTCGTGGGTGGCTCCATCCGTTGTCATCTGCTCCAAAAAGTGGTGAAAATATGCATAAACAGAATGGAAAAGAACGGACGTGGGGAGTATGTAGTGGGGATGTTGAACGGATGTTCATAGGAAGCCTAGCGGATGGAAGCGGATGACACCACCGAAGGGGTTCCGGGAGAGAATTTCAAAGTGGACGCATAGCGGAAGGGGCGGATGCATAGCGGATGAAGCGGATGCATCACGGACACCTATAGGAAACAAAGGGGATGCCACGCGGATGGATATCAGATGCAGAGTGTTCACTGCGCATGCGGGGAGTATGAATTGCATCAGCTCCGTGGATATAAAATGATGCAGCATGCACGCAGTCAGCATACAGGGGAAAGACGTGCTGCCACATACATCTTGCAGGAACACCATGGTTCATCAGTCAGGCAAGAAGAGGAAGCCCGTGCCTACTCGTTCAAGCCCTGGCAAGGTAAAGAAGGGCAGAACCAGCATCCCACCCCCTGGCACTGACTCTGAAGCTGCTGCTGCTGCTGCTGCTGCAGTGGTGGACCAGCCCCAAGGCCCTCAAGCCCCTCAAAGCCCTGCTGTTGAAGGCCCTGCTGCTCGAGCCCCTGAAGGCCCTGCTGCTCAAGCCCCTGAAGGCCCTGATCAAGCCCCTGCCAGAGGGAGGAAGAGGCAAGGGAAGGAGAAGGGAGAGAGGAAACAGGACACCGTTTCCAACGAGCATGAGGATGAGGTGCTGGAATGGCTAAGGGAGAATGAGTACTTCTGGAGAAAGGGCCACAGACTGTATCGGGACACCAAGAAGAAGCAGGCAGCTTGGAGAGACAAGGCAGAGAGCCGGGGGTACACTGCAGAAGTACTCCTGGGATGGTGGAAGCACATGCACACCTGGTATGACAAGCTACACCTCAAGAAATCCGGGCAGGCCGCTGTCAAGCTCACTGATCAGGAGATGTACGTCACGGCCAAGTGCAGTTTCCTGGAGGGTGAGATCTGCCACTGAGGAGCAGCCCCTTTGACACCCCTCTCCCTCAGACAGCCCACAGACAGCCAGTCCTCTTCCAGCCAGGAGCCAGCTACCCTGTCCAGGCAGGTGTCTTCAGAGGGCCCCACAGCAGTGACCCCCCTGACAGCTGCACTCCCCATGCCAGCAGACTTGGAGGATCCCGTGGAGGATGACGCCCTGCTGTCACAAATGGAGGAAGAAGCAGCAGCCACCAGAGGCCAACCCGCCCCCCACCCCCACCCCCAGCTCCAGAGGATGCAGGCAGAGAGGCAGACTGGAGGGCCAGGACCACAGTGTGCTGTTGGAGATCAGGGACACAATGAAGACCAGCACAGAACTTCTCTCTCAGCTGGTCTACTTGGACAGAGCATCCTCGGGCTGGAACACCTTCATCACCTATGTGAGCCAGACCCTGAGGGACCTGTCTGAGGCCCAGTACCAGGTGATGAAGCAGAAGATCACAGCACTTCTGCACAACCCTCAAGGCCCAGCTGAAGCTGCTCCTGCCCAGTCCAGGTCTGCTCCTCCACCCCAGGCGATGTCACAGCCCTTCCACGGCTTTCAACAGCCCCTTACCTACCAAGGCTACAACTACCAGGACTTCCCACAGCAGAAGCAGAACTTCCCAGTCCAGGCCCAGGTTCATCAGACGCCACAGACGCCACTCCTCACCCAGCTGCAGACCAGACAGCCCCACTACACTCCTCCTTCCTCCACCCCACAGCCAAACCCATCAACGGACAATCTGTCATCAGTATTGGGCCTGACATCTCAAGTCCTTGATGAAGGGTCTCTCAACCTCATGGGACTGAGTCAGCTCTCGGATAGCTTCCTGAACACACTACCACCTGTTGTACCTTCAGGGCCAAGCACCCCAATGGTGCCTCAGACCAGCACTCAAGCCACAGCCACCTCCACAGACCCTGCCCGCTTAACAGCTGAGACCATGGACATGACTCAGAGTGACTGAGAATAGTGTCAGAGACTGAGTTGTTTGCTTGTTAAGTTTATCTTTGCTTAAGACAATACAGTTTACTTGGTTCATTTTGCTTATTTAATACAGTCATAAAGTTTACCTAAGAAAGTTATTAAAGGTTATCTTTGCTTAACACACTTAGTTTACTTGGTTCATTTTTTTTATTTAGTAAAGTGTTGGTGAATCTTTGAAAAAATGGTTAAGCCTTTGTATGCTTGTGGAATAGATAAGGATAGTTGTGGAATAGATAAACCTCCAGTGCAAGTATAGTGGGACTGTATGGTCCACCATCCCAGCGATCCAGATGATTTTCTCCTCCTTTTTATAGAAAATATCGGTTGTCCGCTAGGTGTCCTTCTACATACTCTAGACATACTGCAGACATCCTAAATATACGAGATACATCCCAAACGTTTTGTCCATCTATTTCCGTGCTACTAATGCTGTGTAGACGTTCCATGTACCTTTTGTTTCCTCCCTCTTTCCATTTTCAGCTGCAGCGGATGTGAGTTGAGGGGATGGCCAGAGGATGCAGAGAGGATACAGTGGATGTTTAATGGATGATAACGGACATAGAACGTTTGTTGCCCGTATATGTCACGGATGTACATCATACACGTCGGAAAGTTCATCCGTTCACAAAGTTTTGTGCAGCTCAAAACTTCTTGCGTGGATGAAATCACAGAGGATGGATGCTCAACGGATAGAGCGTATGAAACACGTATGCAGTGAGGACACAACGGATGCATAGCATTTTCCAACGGATGGCAAGCTTTTTTTAATGTTTTACATCCTCTTTGCATCTGTAAGTGCAGTGGGACTGGGCCTTTACTGCTACAAAGTAAGTCCCAGTAAAGTGTCAACTAGTGCTTGGTTGGCTTTTTCCCTTTTCTTCCTTTAGACGTATTCTAGGCATCTCTTGTGTCTTTTTATTTCCATGTCCTGTTATAAACCAAGGGGCCCTATTGGACCCATAATCACAGGCAGTCCACAAAGGCACAGTCCAATCAAAGGTCCTTGTCACATTTTCATTCCAGAGCGCAACTAAGACCACAGCTGAATTGTGTACCAGGTGGCACCACTCTCCGAGGCAAGAGCTAGAAAGTCAAGTGAAATGCTACAGTACATATACATGTAAGTAGCATAGTAGATTATCTTTGGGAACAGTGGACTAGAAATTTTTGAGAGCATGTTCCCATGAAATTACAGCAGCAGGAGAAGCAGATGTATATTCACAAAATAATGATCTTATATACCATGAACTGATCTTTTAAAAATAGTAAATAATTTGGATCCCTCCAAGGTTTTAATTTCACGGTCTTCCAAAGAACAGCTGGCATATGATATTTCTCTTCTTCTCCCAGATATTCTCTTTGAACACTCAACTTTTAAACATACAGTATAAAATAAATTACTTCAAGGAATGGGAAGAGAGATGATTGTATACTGAAAAACTTGTAAATGGTAAACATATGCTGAAGAATAATTCTAGTTCCATTTCAAATGAGAGAACTGCAATATTTTCTTCTTAGATTCATGAGAATCAAGAAACATAAACAATATTCAAAACAACAGCATACTGTATATCCATATCACTGAAAAAAATTGAAATGCTATACAAAACTCTGTACAAAACTCTATATGGAATATAACTAGTTCTCTTGAAAAATTTTTAAAAGCTGGGGAAATTTTCATCAAATTTAAACTTGATGAGTAGCCTTAGAACTCCCTTTATGATAATAAATTACTTAAATCTATTTTAGTCTTTAAAAAATTAAGAATTAGCATTAGAAACAATCCATGCATTATATTTTACCCACTTAAACTGCTTTATATTAATCAAAATCTTTTGAACTGTGATGGCAGGGTTGTAATAAAATTGGTGTATATCTGTGTCTATTTACTTACTATTTTTGATTTATAGTTTTTCAGGAAAAAATATACATCAGCTTTTATAATTAATTTTAACCAGGTTTATTCTTTTCCCCCAGGATATAGAATGGTGCAACACAAGTAATTAAGTCAATATTTGTTGTTAGCTGCCACATTGATAAAACTAAATACATCTGTCTTTGGCTCTATGATATTTACAATTGAAAAAAATAACACTGATGAAAAATTAACAAATCATCAGAATGTCTTGAAGAATCTTTCAATCAAATCTACCATTATTCACATTTGGTCTTCATTTTTACACATTTTCAACAAACAATAGCTAATAATGTATCCAACAGTTATTATATAATGAGATATAAATATACAATATGGAAGCTAAAATACTATCTTTCCTCAGGATCACAAATGAATCTAAGGCAAGATACATACTTTTAGCGTGACTGGCCCAAAGTCACTCAGCTGGCTTCTGTGCCTAAGGGGGAAACAGAGCTCAGAGTCTCCTGGTTCCTCAGTGCCTCAGCCACTACTGCAATTTCAAACAAAAGAAATGTGGCCAGTGAAGAAACTGACAAAAGAGATGGGACAGTAATTCTGATAGTGGTATCATAAATCTCTTCCCCACCTACAGTAAACCCTTACCTGGTATTTTTGACAAGGCTGAAAACCTTCCATTGACTGAACTATAACTATCATTAAACAAGCAGTACAGTCAATGGTGAGAAATACTTAGTTCAGTAACAACTGGAAGCCCATTGATTCCCTGTCTCTATTACATAAGGTAGCTGAGCATGGTCAGATTCAGTATAAAGGAATCATGTCAGCTAAAAGCAGTAGATAAAGATTAAACCTGTATTGCACAAGCATTGTCATATTTCTGTCTCATATTGATCCAAATGTTTCTGCATTTCCAGATTTTCTTTAGAATTCAAAATATGGTATTTCCTTCTGGTGTCTCTTTTCCAAACAGATTGGATGCCTAAATATCTAGTGTAAGATTCAGATGATTTTTATTTAAAAAAATGTGACTATATGTTTACTACATAGAGCTTCCATCACATATAAGAAAATAAGGAACAAAGAGATCCTAAGGACCGGGAAACCTACCTATGCAAGACCAGAATAAAGTGCAAGTTTGATACAATATGCTGCCTATCTTTAAAAGGGCAAACAACAGGAAGCGAATTTGCAATACTCAACTTTTGAAAAGAATACAAGAATCGTGATTCATACTGTGCCCAAAATTGTGTGAAAAGTATGAGTCAATTGTGAAATGCAACAGGAAAGACAAGAATGATCTGAAATCTGATCTCATTTGTTAATAGTTATCCTTTGGCTGCATGCACAGTTAAACTTTGGAATGTGCAATTCTTTATGAGACATAAAGGACATTCCTTCAACTCATAAGGAAAAACAAAGGTTAATCTGTATCCAAGTGCTGCTGTTATCAGAGCTCATAGAGTTTTCAATAACTTGCAACCTATGAAAAAACAGTCTTTGGCCTGCCCAGAATCTATTAACAACCTAGGGTAATATGGAAAAAAAAAAACTTAACAAGAAACCCTATATAACATAATGCAATCTACTGTTACTCAGACTGACCAAAGGACAAATTGAAGAAGATGTCAAAGGAAAGTAGATGAGGTATTCAAAGCACTATTTAACAAAGATATCAGGATTTTGTTTTTCCTCTTTGAGACCTTGTTGTGTCATACAGTAAAATATTTAATATTAAATTAAATATATTTTTTACCATAATTAACAATATAAATATATAATTGCATGATATTCAACAGAACAGAATAAAAATTAGAGCATATATGTTGAGTTAAAGGAAAAAAAGAATGCATTAGTTTTATTTTGGAGACAAAACTTAATTTCCAAGAAACAGTACCATTGCTATAGTCTGTTTACCCCTTAGTCCACATCTGACATTAGGTAAGAAATATATATATATATATTCTCAGTTTGAAACAGCTGTAAAAGTCTGACTCACAGACGAACACAATACAGAAGCCTTATGATGGCAGATGAGATTCTGCCGAAACGTTGCCACAACTTTAAAAGCACAACAATAATGTGGGAAAATACCCGAACAAAGCTGAATACCATATATAGATATATAGATATAGATATATGTGTGTGTGTGTGTAGGTCTAGGTGTGTTCTGGTCTTTTCCTGTGTAAGATTAAGAGTGTCTTGGCAACGTTTCGGCGAGATCCCACTCGCCATTTTCAGGCTGGTGCTTTTGGCTTCATGCCAGTGCAAACAAAGCATGATCGGAGCTGCCGTCTCCCTATATATACTGGTGGGGAGGTTGGCTGTGCTGTCATTTCTTGACTGGTTGATGGAGTTGATATTTGCAGATTGGCTGGCTTTTCGTAAAAACATGTGTGGCTGAGGTATTGGCTGTGTGTCTATCAGCCTCCGGTGTTGTAACGACCTGGGTAATAGGCTGTGTGATGATCTTCTGAGTTCTACTGTTGTGACATCCTGGGCCTTGTGCTGTAATCTCCTGGGTCGTTGGCTGTGTTGTGACATCCTGAGGTTTTGTGGTGTAACCTCCTGAGTTCCGTGATATGATATTCTGAGCGGGTGGCTATGATGTGACGTTCTGGGTTTTGGTTTGGCTCCGAGTTTGAGGCCTGGCTATGTGTTCATGGCGTGTGTCAGTTTGCTTGGTTTGAGGCTCAGGGTGTGTGGCAGCTGGTGATGCAGCCATGGTCTGGTTTCTGGATGGTGGTTGCCTTTCATCTATGGGATGGGTTTGGGTTTGAGTCTGGTGAGGGAAATTGATGGTGGTGTCATGTGTTGTTTTGGGTTTGGGGCTGGGACTCATTTGTTGATAAGGGCTAGTTTCCAGATGTCTGGTAGGCGGGAGGTATCAACCGGTTTATTCATGTTGTGGGGGTGCTTCTCTATTTCAATGGCTTCCCTGATTATTCTCTTGTTGAAGTATTCAGTATTGGAAAGTAATTTGGTTCCCTCAAAATTAATTTCATGTCCTGTGTTTCAGCCTTCAAGATCTTCTACTATCGCTTTGCATCTTTCGGCTGTCATAAGAAATGGGGGGAGGGGAGAGTGGGATGAATCTGGGAAGTGAGCTGGGGGTGTTACATTTTTCTGTTGTGTAAATGAAGGGGGGGGAAGCATGCATCAGAGTTAGGTTTCTATTTCTCGCTTAGCTTTCTTTTCTCTACGCAACTGCAACCCGTTATCAAAGTATGCCAAGGTCAACGGACAGAGGCCTCATCATCACCTGAAGATGCCCACATGATCATATTCACAATTTCTAATTGGAAGTTTCATCTGAACTATTGGGGGTGGGAACACTTCCATCACTTTGTATATATGATTTACGCACCTAATTTCTCAGATTCAGAATTCTCTGGTTGCTACCACTTTACTTTCAGTAAAAGATAACTTCTCTCCAAATTAAAGAGTCTAAGTATTTCTTTGTTGGATTTTGAATGGAGCACCGCCTGACATTTAAGGTGCTGGAAAAGGGAGGAAGTATTTTTTTCTTTTCTGACTGCATTCTTGTGTTCTACAATGCGTGCATTTATTCTCCTGTTGGTTTGTCCAATGTATGTGGCTGGGCAATTGTTGCATGCTATTTCATGAACTCCTTGGTTTTCTAGCTGGATCTTGTCTTTGGGGTTTCTTAGGATGTTGGCTATTTTTTGGTCAGCTGGCTGGAGAATTCTGGGAGTTGAAGTCCACAAGTCTTAAAGTTGCCAAGTTTGGAGACCTCTGCTCTAAATTAAAATGTGCTAAAAACATATATGAACATATATGTTTATATGAAAACATATAAACATCCTTTATTCTGGATCTGGCTGCTACTACTACTAGTACTACCACCACAGATTCTATTAAAACAAACAAAAGTAAACCCAACACGCCTGAACTCTGCCCATACCTGCCCTAGGTAATTTCCAGCTTTATCTTCTGCATGTTACCTATTTCTTTTTTCCTCCCAGCTAAAGGATCATATCTGTTAGTACATATAATAAGTAGTTCACTTACTCAGCTGAACTGAAAATGTAAGCTGAAATGTCCAAGATGTCTTTTTGTAACCTGTTGACCACATAAAATAAGGAACTGTATATGGGTCTGTAACTCCTCGCACTCTTAGCCTATTAACAAAAACCTGTTAAAATTTAGAGGGCTAAACTGTATTTGGCAAACCTTTATCACATATAGGAAAAAAATCATGGCATTTGCCACATAACTTGCATATCTAGACTGAAGTAAACTTCATGGGTGTGCTACACACATACACCCCTTTCCGTTAAAAATCACCCAATGTTACTAGGTCTCTAAAATGAAAACAGGCTTTGAACTTTGCTATTGTACCTATTTGTTCCTATAGAAAGTGATTGGCTGATGATAAAACGCTTAGCTAGCTCTGACTTCCAAAGGAACCAGGCCAGGGCACTCCCTTATCAAAAAGCAAACACTGACTAAAGTTTAACCAAAGAGCAGAGCAGCATCAGTGCAAGCTCTTTTTCTCTGCTATTTAAAACAGAACAGAGGGCAAAATCAACAATGCAGGGCAGCTCTTGGACTTCTCCTTCTTGATCAGGAGGACTGTGAAGATACAATGTCTAGTCTTGGACACTCTTGCAATTGTACCAGCTTCCCAAGAAGATTGATCTGCTGGTGATCAATCTGAGTAGCCTCTGAGAACAAATTTTAAAAAATATTTTTTGTAGATGAAAAAGTGGGCTAATGTTGGCTAACAACATGAACACAGAGAATTGAAATAGCAGGAAATAAGTTATTCATCTTGGTTTTGATTGGAAAGTCCCTATTTTACTTGGTAAAGGAGTAGAGAAGAAAACCTCAGCTTATGTTTCTAGTTATATTACTACAAAGTGCAGTGATACTTAGTGTCACTGCCCATTACTTCCCCTCTCCATAAGTTATGACACAATTACTGGAAATTGGAATTGCCCTGAAGGTTACATGTAGGTGAGTTACTGGGAAGAGCTAAGGGCAGGAAGGGAATTATATTCTTGAAATGATTAACCTAAAATACACACCCTTCTCATACTCCAAGCAATTATTCCTGCTAACACCAACTGTAGTCTATGAGCATCAGAAATTCATATGCACATACAACAACTAACTCCCTCCATAAATGCTTCAGGTTATTCTCCTGTCCTATTATTCTGCCTCCTTTTGAAGAATGAATTATTTCTTTTAAGAGCATTTATTAGGGCTCAAAGAATCCACTTACCAAACACAACTCTTCCCAAAAGAAAACTCAACAATTTTTTTCATCTGGACAAAGCCACTTTTCCAGTTCTTACGTTTTAACTCTATCCTGGCAAGCAAATTAACAAAACCTGCGTCAGCAGAGACCCAAAACAGAATCTGGCAGCTATAGTCATAAAATACAGTCTTTCTTTTGATATCCCTGTTGAGGTAAACCATGACTGCACAGATTATTCATTAACTAAGCACAGTGTTTCTAATGTACTGTATTATTTTACCCTATGCATTGTTAACTGTATTTTTGTTTAACTGTAACTATTTTTGTTTAACTGGACTTTTGACAGAAAAACAGCACAGTGCTGATAGAGAGATGTCTGATTGCTATATATACTGTATATAGCATGGTGCTTAAAAATAAATAAGGGAGTGTAAGGACAAATAAAATGCCAAGGAATAGTCACAATTTAAATTTTCAATCATAGTAATGATCTATATTTCTTAATTTCAGAACAATCAAGAAATTCCAGGAGACCTTTCCACACTGTGGTTACCAGCATTATCAGTCAAAAAACACTGGCTAATTAATCTGTCTTTCTTTCCTTTACACAACCTTTAATAAGATAAAAAGTTAGAAACAGGAAAATATGAGAAACCGATACTGGACCAAAGGCCAAGTGACTGCGTAATTAACATTCATTATGTCTTATGTAAAGATTACTGAAACATTTGTGTCATTTTAAAAGTAAATATGTCTTTTCAAGCAAACTGATTAACTGGACAGAGAACAATCCTGATCAGTATTAATTCTAAAGCAGTATCAGTGCCAAAAACTATATAGTCTTTCTCTCTTTTTTTGGCCAAATTGCATATTAACATATTTTGTGCTCCACTGAAACAGAAGCAGTACAATGTGAATGTTAATGATGCAGATCAGCTATCAGCCAAACAACATTAATCAAATCTTTGAGCTAGCAAAGCATATAAAAATCCAAGTTATAAAGTTCAAAGGTCTTGCTTACATGTTTCTTTGAACTGAATACACATTGGAGATATGTTTGACTAGGTTGGAAGCTGGGAGTGTAATGGAACATCCAATAAAATCCACAGCTATGGAAAAAACACAACCAGGAAGCCAACTCAATAGAAAGTTAACAAGAATATGCCTGAGAACTTCCCGAACAGACTGAAAGATTCTGAATAGCCATTTCCTTCTTTACATTTAATTTCAAGTTAGAAGTTTCTGTCTGAACTGACAAGTTTGCTAACTGCACTATGGTGGCTATTTAAAGTGTGAAGAAGGAAAGAATATCTTGAAAGGGCTCCATATCAGGCTTCTTTACAGTGAAAGACATTGGGTACAGTGTCCCATCATCCATTTAAAGACAGTATCAGGTTTCTAGAAACTAGCACAATAGTGTTTGGAGAAATCACTTAAGAAAACTGAAGCAGGCCTTTTGCATCTTTACCAGCTGTTATGGGACAAGATATTAATGGTTTACATAGTTTTCCCTCATTACTAGCAATTGAATTATGCAAAAATGGGAAGCATTAAAAGGTTCAACTACACAGAGTTCTGTTAATAAAATATATGGAAGAACAAGTCCTTAGGGCAAACACACAATAGCACTTTCTGTCTCTTGGCCTCAGGCAACTTTTTCTCGACATGTTACTGCACATGAAAACGCTTGTTCTACATGCGTTAGCAAATAAGCTGGCATTACAGCCCTAGTTTAGGCATTCTAAATGTTCTAAATTTACTTGGAAACAATACCCAATTATTTAAAGGAGTTCATTTACATATTACACCAAACAATAAGCCATTTCATGCCATATATTTAGCCAGCAGTATATGTCGCCTACCTTATGGTCATTTTTGCAACCAATTCATTATCTATGATGAAGCTAGAAAAGGTAAAATTGTCCATTTTATTATTATAAGAACCCTCTAAATAGGAGAGATAGAAATAATGACAAGACAAAAACCACAACTCAGGAAAAAAGTGTTATGGATGAAGCTCAGAAAATGAAATCCATGAAAGAAAGAAAAGTTCTCTCCTGGAGCAATGAATACCCCAGACAAATTTCAATACTACGTGTAAGATTTCATTGTCTTTTTAATTTTTTTACCAGAAGATTAATAATTAATTTTAGTTTAAAGTGAGTAAAATCTAGTATTGTTGAAAAACCAGATACTGTATAG
Organism: Laticauda colubrina; assembly: GCA_015471245.1. Classification (NCBI taxonomy): domain Eukaryota; kingdom Metazoa; phylum Chordata; class Lepidosauria; order Squamata; family Elapidae; genus Laticauda; species Laticauda colubrina. The sequence goes on from BLBF01000053.1 coordinate 14,578,131, forward strand.
AATTTCAAACTCCAGAAATCCAAGTATTTAGATGAAACATTTGTCCTACCAGTCTAGCATGTAATAATGAAGTATTAAACATAAAAGGAGCATATCAAGGTAAAGTTAGTTTAATAATATATATCACTGAGTCTTAGGAAGTAGAACCTGCCAGAGCACAATGACAGAGACATCAGAAAGTAGGTCAAATTCTGGCAGCATGCTGACAGCTACAGCAAAAGCAGCCTTCCATCTCCATATCAGTTTAACCTCTAGCATCACAATTAGAATTAACAATCTTCTTCATCCTAGTGCCCTCCAAATGTACTAAACTACTTCTATAGTCACTAGCCACAACGGGCATGCTGGGTGGCTGCAGCACCGTAGGGCAAAACAATTGGATGGTATCAGGTTGAATAAGGCTGCACTGGGGCATATGAAGCACTGAAGGTAAAGTGCTACCTTTTCCAGTGGTAGCTGATGCCCATAACAGCTGGTGAATCAGAGCTGAGATAATGGTAGGAGAATCTAGGGATTACATCACTGAATACTAGTCCAAACAACGAGAGCCTGATATTTCCCCAGCTTATCATTTTGAAAAAATACTCTTAAAAAAGCATTGAAACCGAACAGAATCTCACTAAACATAGGAGACTTGTCTTCTTAAAGTTGTTACAATATTAAATTCTGCACTGAAAGAAATGTGAAGTTTTCATCCCCCCATACCATTTCTTGAATAAAGAATCTCTGTCAGAACGTTAAGGAGATTAGTTTATAAGGATATCGAAACAAAGCTTCTTGTTGAAACAAGCTGTTTCTCACATATGTTTGTATGGCATACCCAACCCAAACCCTCCCTTTTTGTGTTTAATGATCTGTTTTCTGTTGGAGATATTACATTTTATAAGATCAAACAAAATTCACAGTGGAGCACTTCCAAAGTTTTTAATGTTTGAAAAATGCAGTTTCTTACATAATGAAATAAAAAACATTTTTTGTGAGGCTTAGTAAAATCTCTTTTATTTAAATAAAACATTCAATTGCTTCTCCATCCATACTTTGCTGTAAGCAACTTATTGATTACAAGATGTCACACTAGGAATATATAAAATTACAGCCAATTTTATGAACTGTTTTCAAAGTATTATTTCAGTGAATCTCATAATTGGGAATGGGCATTGGTAAATTTACCTGAGAATGCCCTTTCTATCTATGCTGCTAGAGAGCTCAGGATGGGTATGACTCCTCCTGATGATGCCATCAAGCTGAGTCCACCAAGTATAAAAGTAGCAGCCTGTGGGAGAAACCCCCCAGCTTTGGAAATGATACTTGACAGACTTTAGTGAGTGTCTTTGAAAGCCAAAACAGAATCGTGAACCATAACATACCTTACCACAATCCAGATGCAACAAGGGAGGGGCTGGGCTCTCTAGCAGCATAGATACAAAGGGTGTTCTCAGGTAAATTTACCAATGCCCATTCTCCTCCATGCTGCTGCGAGAACCCAGGATGGGACATACCAAAGCCTTCATGTCCTCGGGAGGTTCCTCATCTGGTCTCTCACTCCAAAGTAGGCACCACTCATTGAAAAACCCATGTACCAAAAGTCGTGCTTGTGGAGGTATAGGAATCCAGGCGGTAGTGTCTGATGAATGGTGATGTCATCACTGATGAATGGTGATGGCCATGTAGCTGCTCTGCAAATCTCCTCTAGGGATGCCTGGGTGGCTCAGGCAGCTGAAATTGCAACACTTCTAGTAGAGTGTGCTGTCAAGCCGTGTAGTACTGGCAGAGCTTTGGCTTTGTAGACCTGTGCGATGTAAGCCCTGATCCACCTGCTTAAGGTGGCAGGAGAGGTCTTGTTCCCCCAGTGGGAAGTGGAAAAGGATACAAACATAGCCTCTGTCTTCCTAAATGTTGAAGTGTGTTTGATATATATTCTAAGAGCCCTTCTAACATCTAAGGTGTGCCACTTGCACTCTAGGACGTGGTATGGACAGGAACAAAAATCAGGAACTACATATCTTGGGATCTGTAGAATACAGAATTTATTTTGGGTACAAAGATAGGGTCTAAATGAAGAACAACTCTATTGTCATGAAAGATGCAGAGGTCCTGCCGTACAGATAGAGCAGCCAACTCTGACACCCTTCTAGGTGAAGTGATAGCTATTAAAAACTTTCAGGGTCAAGAATTGAAGGGACACCTTTCTGAGGGGTTCAAAGGGAGGTTCTCTTAGGGCCTGGAGGACCTTGTAAAGGTCCCAGGATGGGAACCTGTGAACCACAGGAGGGCAGAGATTGGAAGCCCCTTTTAAGAATCTCTGAACTGAAGGTTGATGGGACAAGGAAGGAAAGGAATCCCAGGAGATGACTGAAGCAAGAGCTGTTACCTGACGGCGTAAAGTGTTAGGACCCAGACCTTTGTCTAGGCCATCTTGGAGGAAATGGAAGACCTGTGGTACCCCCACTACCATAGGAGAGAGAACTTCCCTGCGATACCAATGACAAAAAAACCTCCAGGTGGCATTGTATGTACATGTCGTAGAAGATTTACGAGATGCCTGGATAGTAAGGATGACCTGGTCTGGGGGATTGGCTTCTCTTAACAGTTGCTGCTCAAGGACCGCACACTCAAATTGAACCACTGGAGATCTGGGTGGAGCAGTGCCCTGATGTAGTGAGATCATGTGGTCTGGAATCCTCCAGGGAATGGCTACAGACAGGTTCACCAGATCTGCAAACCAGGGTCTCCTGGGCTAGGAGAATCAGCTCTGCCCATTCCTCCAACATTTTCTGAATGACCACCGGAATGAGGGGAAGAGGGGGAAGGTGTAGAGGTGACCGGTGGGTCATCTGCTCCAAAGTGCATTGGTCCTCCCCACTCCCTGACAAGGAAACCTGGTGAAAAACCTGTTTACTTGAGCGTTTTGGGGACAGGCGAAGAGGTCTATCTCTGGGGTCCCAAACCTGAGGTAGAGATCCCTGAAAATGGACTGGGGAAGGGACCATTCTGCATGGTCAACTCGGGCCCTGCTCAGCCAATCAGCCTGGGAGCTGTTGACTCCCGAGATGTGGTCTGCTGTGATAGACAGCAGATGTCTCTCTGCCCACATCCCCAACCTTTTGGCTTCCCTCATGAGGGCCCTGGACCTTGTGCCCCCCTGCCGGTTGATGTGAGACTTTGCAGCCATATTGTCTGTCACATGGGACCCCACTATCCTGTCCCTGAAATGTTTTAGGGCTAGATAAATGGCTTTGAGTTCTAGTCAGTTTATGGGCCTGGTCCTGTCTAACCGGGACCAGATCCCTTGAGCCATGAGACCCTCAATGTGGGCTCCCCAACCCAGGACACTTTCATCAGTGGTAATAATCAGTCTGTCTGGTTCCTTGAACTGAAGACCCTTTGAAAGGGCTGGGGAAAGCCACCACTTGAAGGAACGGTGGACCTCTGGAGAGAGCAGGACCTTGGCAGATGTATGGCTGGTTTCTGCTAGTTGAAAGGGGAGCAGGAACCATTGTAGAGCCCGTGAGTGTAGCTGTGCCCACGGAACAATGCCTATGCATGAGATCATTTTGCCCAAAAGTTTGGACAACAGTGACAGGGAGACAGTGTGTTGACGTTGGACCAGTCGAATCATCTTGATAAGGCTTTGTCCTCGGGCTGGAGACAGAAAAACTTGGCAGAGTTGTGTTGATGATAGCTTCCAGATCAGCAATCTGGTTGTTGGGAAGAGATGGCTTTTCTTGGAGTTGATGTAAAAACCATGGTACTGGAGGCAATGGAGCGTGGTTGAATATCTTGATTGGCAGAGTGGGTGGAGGACAACATGATCAAGATGTCGTCCAAGTAGCATTGGATCCACACTGGAACAGACCGGAGCGGAAGCCACCAATGCCGCTAGCATCTTTATGAAGATTCTTGGAGCAGATGAGAGCCCAAAAGGAAAGACCTGATACTGGAAGTGGGAATTCTGGTAACCAAAACAGAGAAACTGGCGATGATGAGGCCAGATGGGAATGTGGAGGTAAGCCTCCATGAGATCAATGGAAGAGAGGAGATCGCCTCCCCCCCAAAATGCTCTCCAGAATAGAATGCAGAGTCTGCATTTTGAAGCACCTATATTCAGAAATGTTAGGTCGAGAATGGCTCACCAACCCCCCTGCCCCAAGGCCTTAGGGACCATGAAAAACCAAGAATAAAACCTATGTCCACGTTGTAATTCAGGGACTGGTTGAATGACCCTTATATCGACCAGGTGACTAAAGGCTGATTCCATAAGGGCCCTCTGTGAACTGTCCCGGGAAACGGGGCAGGGTAGAAATTTTTCTGGGGGTGTTAATAGAAATTCTAATTGTAACCCTGATCTTTCTGTATTGAATAACCAGGCATTCCATCATTGACTCCTCCCACCAAGTAAAGGAGGCCAAACAACCTCCGATGGGAGGGGAGAACAAGAGATTATTTAGAGTGATGGAAGGAGCGACCCCCTCCCCCATGAAAGGGCCATTTACCCGCAGCTTGTTGTCTGCTGATAGCTTCATGGCATTGACCTTGACGCTGAGAATACACTCTCTGTGGTCTGGAGAAGCAAGAAGCATTTTTGGGCCTGAATGAGGGAGGACGGTATAGAGTAGGGCGGAAGTCTGCCCTCTTTCTTGTTGATGAAAGGACTTTCCTTTTGTCTTTTGTTTCAACAACAAATGGGTCAAGAGCATCGCCAAACAGCTTCTCACTGGTACATAGGGCAGAAGCTAGTTTCTACTTCCATCAAGGCTCTGCTTCCAATTTCATAGCCATAGCAGTCTCCTAGCTGCCACTGATGAAGCCATGGCCCTGGAGGTTCCGAGGTAGTCCCCTTTGGGGAATATGAGCTAGAGCAAAAGCCGGGAAGGAAGGCTGAGGTCTGTCTGAAGGCCTGAAAATGTGTTGAAGCCCTTCTGCCAGACCCTGTCTGATGGCTATGGAGACTACTTCGTTGATGTCAGAAGATCTGCCACTCAATGGAGGATCTGGGGGCCAAAGACCTGCTGCTGTTGGAGTAAAAGTGGCCTCTGGTCTTGATCAAGAGCTGCTTTGGGCCACAGATGGGATAGAGGAAGAAGGAAGATCCCAAGGAGTCTGGGTGAAGTTGGGAACTGATCAAGTCTTGAGGCCCTGTTTGGATTTCAGGTCACTCTGGGGACCAGGATTGGAGGTGGCTAAGAGGAGCTGAGGTATCTTCCATCTCCCTAGAAGTAGCTGAAACAACTAGAGGATTGGCTGGTTGAGAAACCTGTTGTAATTGACCCCCCATTTGTTCAATGGTTTTGTTGAACTGCCTTTCTAAGGCCACATATCTTCATTTCTCTGCCTTTAAGAATGGGATATTTTCATATGGCCCAAAGCTTTGGCCCTAATCTTGGCGGCCACCTCCCTTTGAACAGACTGGGAGCATTGTCTCCTTCTCTTTTGCCAGCTTGGGGGCCTTGAGAGATCAGGCCTGAAGGCTCTGTGTGGATCTTGTCTTAATCCATTGTATGCATAAACAGACACAAATGGTGCTGGAAGTGATCCTCACTATGTGTTGCCTATGCAGTAGCCTGAATAGAGGCTTATGAATGGTAGAAGCTAGCCTTTGGGGATGATGCCACCTAAAATGGTCACCCATCACTTGCTTTAGAAGAAGAAGCTTTCAAAATGGCCGCTCACCACATGTGTTGAAGAAGAAGCCTCTAAAATGGCCACTCGCAAGTGCTACAGGCTGCACAGGTGTTAAATTGCTCCTTAGGCTGCAAATAGCCCCGAACAGCAAAATCGGCATTAAAGGAAAAAAACATGGTTTTAACTATCAGCTGAGAGGCATGGTTATCGCTGATGCGATCTTTATGATTGTGGTGGCCGAAATCACTGAGGGAAGACTTTGGGGGAGGCTCAAGGGTTACTCCCTACTTACAGTCTCCCTTGGTTGAAGAAACATCGAATCCTCAGCGTTGCAGGAGAGAGGAGCCCCACTCTCCTGAAAGCACATCTGCACCGGTTCCCCGGGAACTATGCCAATGATGAAGATAGCTTTTGCTGCTAACTAAACTGCTTTCAAAGACACCAGCTTATGGTCATTGAAAGAAGCTGAGTCAAAGCTGAGGGGTTTCTCCCACAGGCTGCTACTTTTATACTAGGCGGATTCAGCTTGATGATGTCATCAGGAGGAGTCATTCCCATCCTGGGCTCTCGCAGCAGCATGGAGAATATCCTTTTACATAAGTGGTATATATTAGATTTCTGTACCCTAGATCAGTGGTCCCCAGCCTTTTTTATACCAGGGACCGGTTTCACAATTATTCATTCTTCCACGGACCAGTACCTGAGTAACGTGAGACTCTACCGCCATCGGGACGGCTCTTCGTTCAAAGTCACCACCCCCTTCAACGAAACTAAGGCGCGAGGATTCCTTCAGCACCCAAACGCCACTTTCCAACTGAAAACCCGGAAACACTTTCCAACCGAAAACCCAGAAGCAACCAAAAACCCGGAAGCACCATCAAAACAAGATGGCAGTGCCCAAGCTTTGCGGCCCAGTACAAAATGATTCACGGACCGGTTCCAGTCCGGGGACCGGTGGTTGGGGACCCCTGCCCTAGATGACTTAATTGAGTTCCAATGGAAGGCACAATGTTGCAGGGTTCTCTTCCTTTCTCTGTGCCCAGCTCCTGTCAGCATTGACAGGGTGGAAGAGCTCACGGTCTCTGTAGGGGGGGGGGGAAGGGCATTAGAGTTCTGACTAGAGTTCTTACATAAGGCCATTAGGTGATGTTTGAGGTCAGATTATCATCATGCAGATGACACCAAATTATGCATCTTGATTTTAGATTAACTAGGCAATGTTGTCAAGGTCTTTTCTAAGTATCTGAAGGTTGTGGGATAGGATGGAGAGGAGCAGGCTATTAGACCATGTGGCTATGGGCTTTGGATCCCTTGTGGCTAAGGAAGTTTCATCCTTAATTCTGGGATTTGCGCTTTCTTCTTCAGGACTAGTGTGTAACTTGGATGTAATTTTGGACACAGAGCTACTATTTGAGGAGCATGTGGTAGCTGTAGTGTTAAAAGCCTTTGCATAAAGCCATCTTGTTGTTCCAACTGTGCACCCACATAGACCTTTCAGATATGCAGCCATTTCATATATGAACTATTGCAACATATTGCAATCCATTCTGCATGGGGCTGTTCTGGAAGTTTCAACTCTTCCAGCATGCCTTGTCATTCCCATCTGTAATGAAATGTGTGAATGACCTTGGAAAACGAGGGAAAGAGATGCTGTCTAATAAACAATAAGGCAAGAGAAGTAGGAGCTCAGTACCTTAATGATCAGAGAAAGAAATTTAAGGCCCGGTCCCACTGCACTTACGGATGCAAAGAGGATGTAAAACGTTAAAAAAAGCTTGCCATCCATTGGAAAACGCTATGCATCCATTGTGTACTCACTGCATACGTGTTTCATACGCTCTATCCATCGAGCATCCGTCCACTGCGATTTCATCCGCGGAAGAAGTTTTGAGCTGCACAAAACTTTGTGAACGGATGAACTTTCCGCTGTGTACGATGTAAATCTGCGACATATGAGCAACAAAAGTTGTATGTCCGTTTAGCATTCGTTAAACGCCCGCTGTATCGTCTCTGCATCCTCTGGGCATCCTTGCAACTCACATCCGCTGCAGCTGAAAACGGAAAAAGGGAGGAAACAAAAGGTACACAGAACGTCTACACAGCGTTAGTAGCATGGAAATAGAAAGGATGCGCAGTGAACGGTTTGCATCTGATATACATCCACGCGGCATCCCCTTTCTTTCCTTTAGGTGTATGTGATGCATCCACTTCATCCGCTATGCGTCCGCTTCGAAATTCTCCCCCGGAACCCCTTCAGAGGTGTCATCCGCTTCTATCTGCTTTCATCCGCTAGGCTTCCTATGAACATCCATTTGACATCCCCACTACATACTACCCACGTCGTTCTTTTCCGTTCTGTTTATGCAAATTTTTGCCACTTTTTGAAGCGGATGACAACAGATGGAGCCACCCCCGAAATTTTGCTCATCCGTTGTGTCCTTTATGCATACATTTTGCATCCGTCGGCCAGTGGGACCAGGCCTTACAGGAAGGACCCACCAACATTGATCAAGCAGTTAAAAGGCAGTGGCAAGTTTATGCCTGCAGACTTGCAAGATTGTGTTAATGTAGTCTTACAATGAAGTAGAATTAGTTCATCTAGTCCTGTTTCCTGTCTGGTTTAACTGGGAGGGCTGGCATATACAACAAACACCTTTGCTTCCTGAGCCACACTAGTTATCAATAAGTTTCTGGGTGCAATTCAAGGTGCAGGATATAAATTTTAAGTGGTACAAGTCCTAATTATCTGAAAGACCATCTGTTTTTCGTGGGTTTTGACTATATAATTTTTTCTCGGTTTTTGGCTGTATAATTGGGCAGAGTTGGCATGTCCCAGGTCTCGTCCATAAACAATGACATCTGATGGGACCTAGAAAGCATATCTTCACTGTTGTAGCTCTGATCTCTGGAGCACTATCCCCCTGAGATATGTCTAACCGCTCATGGCTATATTTAAAAGAACCCTAAAAAACAACTCTTTTCCCAGGCTTTATGTTAGAATGTATGCGCGTGCATATTTTTGAATATTTCACTCTCTTATCAGACTTCTAGGTTTTAATAGTATTTTATTATTGTTTTTTACTATTTGTTGCCCAGAGACATTGTAAAGTTGGGAAGCCTTATCATTTTAATTAATTAAATTAATACAAGTAAAGCAGTTTTTGGAGCTGCCAGGATTGATAGAGGAAAAAATGGGTCTTTGAGATCTCCTGGACCCACATTTATACACCATTACAAGTAATTATCAATAACCAAGCACCACTGGGTATATATTTCTCCTTTTCAAATTTTATTTCTAGTTACTAATCTAAAATTTTCAAGAGAAGAGAATCTTTGTTGACAGGGAAATGCAAAAGATTAAATTGGCCAAGATGGGACCTGCACTATAATTAAAAAAAACTTAATAAAAACCTCTGTCCTGAGACAAATTCTTCCATCTCAAAAGAGGCTGTAATGAAAACTATACAGTATAAGAGATCTACTTTTGCCTTAGGAGTGCTGTGGAATTACAAGCCATTTTCAACTATCATTGCAAAGATAGAAGTCTGACAACTGCAAACGCATTTAGAAGATGCTCATTATCTGTACCCATTATAATTTATGTTTTGGGTGTACTGCTACTTTGACACTACTAGCTTCGGTCAAACACATCTAAGTGTGATTGATGGACCCTATTGGGTCCCAGAGGGAGCTTGGAATTTTATAGCATTTTGGCTGAGACCTTGGCTGGAGCATGGAATTGGCATGTGGTGGAAGACCTGGATTGGATTGCTCCTATGCAGTCTCTCTCTCTCTCTCTCTCTGTGCTAAACTCAGAGTATTCCTTGGTTTTCTGAAGAATTCCAAGAGATGAAAAACCAAGAGTGATGCAAAGAGTACAAATGAAAAAAGTCAAAAAGTTAATCTGATCAAACATGAGTAAGAGCGCACATGAAGGCTTACACTGTGATAAGGGTGGCAAAAGTTTCTCTTTCTCCACACTTGCCACTTCCTTCTGGCCCTGTTTAGAGTGACCTGCTATCTCTGATGGGGGGGCCTGTGCCTCAGGACCATTTCTAGGACTGTGATGAGGAATTCTCATGCCATCTTGCAGACAAAGTCACTCAGATTCACTCAGAGGTGGACTCTGACTGGAAAAGTTCTAATGAGTTGCCCACAGAACAGTCTTCTTATATTTCCTCAACTCAGTTTGATTCTGTTATGAGGAAGTAGACAATGACCTTTTGTTTGTTAATTCAGCCACCTCTTTGTTAGATCCTGGCCCTCCTGGATTATTAAAAGCAGCCTGAGAGGTGGTCACAGAATGGGTTTAGATGATGTTTGAACTTCTTTGCCATCTTGTGGAACCAAGGAAACAAACCTCTCTGTTGCATTCCCTCAGACATAAGAATGGTGTCTCCTATCCTAGCAGTGCAGAACACTTTGAAAACCGGCCTTCGATAATTTAAACTGGCAATTTTTAATCCAATTTAGGCACCAACTTTGAAAATATTATAACAACCATTTATGATACACAACAGGCTAATATTATAATAAATGGGGCATATACCCACTCAATAAAAATAGAAAAAGGAGTCATACAGGGCTGTCCACTCTCACCCCTGCTCTTCATATTATCATTAGAAGCATTACTAATGTGAATTAGACAGAACCCAGACATAAAAGGATTAAAGGTGAAGAAAGAAGAATATAAGTTGCAAGCATTTGCGGATGATATGATTTTTTTCATTGAGGAACCAATAGAAAGAGGACAAAAATTTATGAATGAATGGGAACAATTTGGAGCAGTAGCAGGACTTAAAAATAATAGGAAGAAAACAAAATTAATGACGAAAAATTTAACAGAAAAACAGAAAATAGAAGAAGTTATGGGAATACAAGTGATAAAGAAAGTTAAGTACTTAGGAATATGGTTGACAGCACATTGTAAGACACTTAAGGAAAATAATTATGATAAATTGATGCAACAGGTAAAGAAGGATTCAGAAACATGGGGCAAGCTGCAACTTTCATTATTAGGCAGGATTGCTGCTATTAAAGTGAATATTCTTCCAAAATTCCTATATATATTTCAGATGATCCCAATCAAAGTACACAATTTTTTTTTTGAAGAACTTAATAAAATAGCTGTAAAATTTATCTGGCAAGGGAAAAAACCTAGAATAAATTTAAAGGAAATGCAGGATATGAAGAGCAGGGGAGGGCTGGAACTTCCAAATTGGGAGTTGTATTATAGTGCAGCCTCTTTAGTATGGTTGAAGGAATGGGTGAATTTAACCAATAAGAGAATATTATTCTGAGAAGGCCATGACTTGCCGAGGGGGTGGCATGATTTTTTATAGGATGTAGGGAAAACTAGCCAGAAATATTTTCACAGACACCTAATCAGAGACTCATTATTAACGAATTGGAAGAAAATATGGAAAAAACACTATTTAATAAGACCAATTTGGATTTCAACAATAGAGGCGATGATTCACCCAAATAATCTGGATATCACTATAAGGCCCTATTGGATATACAAGGATATTTGAAATCCTGGCAAGAACTTCAAGAGCGGGAACTAAAAATTGATCAGTGGGCATATCTTCAAATTCAAAGTATATATAAACAGGACAAGAAAGAATTTGGAATTAACAATAAACTCCAGCAATTAGATAAAATTTTATTAGGATCAGGCAAAAAAATATAACAAAATTTTATAATTATTTATTAGAAGTAGAATTAGAAGAAGAAATTGTAAAAGGGAACATGATAGCCGGGAATAGGAATATAGGACGTAGCATCACCATAACAGAATGGGAAAAGGTCTGGGGTAGAAAGAATAAAATTACAAAATCGGTAGCATACAGAGAAAATGCCTATAAAATGTTTTATCGATGGCACCTTCCTCCTTCGAGATTTGCGAAGATGCACCCCAATATGAGTCCAAACTGCTGGAAATGCAAAAAAAAACTTTTTTCCATATGTAGTGGTCCTGTACAGAAGCTCAAAAATACTGGCAGATAGTTAGAAATTGGCTGAAAGAAATGACAAGAGAACAGATCAAATTCAAACCGGAGTCCTTTCTGTTAGGGATCTTTGATAAACAAATATCAAAAAAAGTGAAATATATAATAATACACATTTTGACAGCGGCCAGATTGGCTTTTGCATAATGTTGGAAGCAGCCTCATGTTCCATCAGAGGAGATGATCATTCAAAAAATTTCAAGTTGTGCAGAAATGGACAAATTAACTTTGGCATTAAAAAATAAAGACACTTCAATATACTACAACAGCTGGAACTGCTGGTACAAATAGATCGACCAAAGATAGACTTCACACTAAAAGGCAAAGAGGATAGGATAAATCCATAGCAGTGATACACAGATACACAGTAAGGATTAGGTGTGTGTATATGGCATAAAATAAGGATAAAAAAGAGGTCTTACAAACTGTTGAAGATGGGAATGTTTTTAATTGTTTTCTATTTTTTCTTTCTATTTTCTTCTCCCTTTCTTCTTTTTCTCTCTTTCTCTTTCATTTATGCATGTGTTGTTGGTTTGTTTTAATTGTAAAATCAATAAAATTTATTTTTTTTAAAAAAAGAAAACCTGGCTTTGGTCCCAGATTGAGGCTGATGTTTATTATTTGTTAAATGGCCCCTGTTTTGTTTTGTGGCTTTCATTATTAGGACGTTTTAGTCCATGCTGCTTGTTGATTTAATGTTTTTAGTTGTTTCTTATGTCTTTTTTTAGTTTTGTGCTCTACTCCATAGCCCACTGGTGTTCGATGGCCAATAAATTTAAATAAGTAACTTACAAGTCTATAATACATCATTACCATGATAGAACTCAACAACAACAACACCTGTTAGTGAATATAAAAGCAAGACAGAAAAAAATATACAAAGACAAAAATCCTTCACTTCACCATTTTCATCCACACTTTTCACCTTCCATTACTCCACTCTCATGCAGATGTAATGGTTGGACAACTAGGCACATTTTCTATTTCCGTTCCCTGGTTGCCTCCAAGAAACTTCTAAACTCTGAAAGTTCATCTCTTTCAAGCTATAAACTTTTATCATTCAACAAAAGTAATTTAGTACTTTTACTGCAGAAAACATAAATTCTTAAGATGATTGTCCCAAACATTATGGTAACAATGAACATTCAGTTCATTAAATATTTTGAACAGAGACCCAGAAGATTGGACAGTTCATTTTCATAACCTCTGCTGAACAAGGTGGGACAGTTTTAACAAAAGCAATCCTGAATACATTCTGTGCATGAGCCCCGCCCCCATGCATGCACAGCAGACCCAAAGACCAGCTGGTGGGTGGGAAGTGTGTGTTGCATGCACAGATAAGCTGAGCTGGGGCGACAGCTCGTGGGCCCGCAGAGAGGCCTCTGTGTGCCACCTGTGGCATACATGCCATAGGTTTGTCATCACGGAGCTACGCCATCTTATTACCTAGGTACATGGGGTCTCAGTAAGGCATTTCCACAAGTAATTAATATTTTGTAATGAGGCAGCCAAAACATATATCTCAATTAAAGTATCTAGAATTGCTACATTATGGTAGTCTAGTTAAATTTAATTGTAATAATATATAGGAATGACCTTGGGAGACAAGGCAAAAAGATGCCTTGGGTGGGAGTGGTCAGATAAGAGGGATCATAACCCACATCTGCATAGTTGATAGAGCAAGAGGCTCAGGAGGTACCTTTCCTAAATTATTGGGCTATAAGAATGATGGTAGGAGAATTGTACTTTCAGACTTATAAAATTCTGTTCATGTGGCTTCACAATAACGCAGAATTAGCTTATCTGGTCATGTTTCTAGTCTTCTGATTTACCTAGTAAGGCAAACATTAGTTGAACATTTTGTTATATTTGTGGTCAATAGTTACTATGACATGAAATGATTTTTGCTGGTGGGGCACATGGACTATATTATATTCATTTCCCTTCTAATTTTAAGAACTTTCAGGAGGCATGCAACTGTTAAACTGATTTAATTAGTGAATCTAGCATTTATTGCTGTCAATTTATGTGCCTATATTTTCAAATTGCAGAAGAATTTTGAATCACTATAAATGAAAACAAAGACTACAATTTTTAGAAAGCATATTAATTCCAATCGGTTCACTTTTTTTCACAGTCATATATTTAATAATTTCCCCCCACCTGTCATATTAAAAGTTACAATCTGGTAAAAAAAAAACATTTTGGTATCTCAGTGGAGAGGGAACCCAATGTTTTCAGCAGATGAAATGGCACTGGATTATCCCACTCTGTTATAAATAACATCTCTTCTGAAGAAAGAGTAAAAGTGGACAACCCATTATAGATTACAGGCAGCATATTAATCAGTTAAAATTATTTGACCAGTTTAAGCCCATGTCACACTGGCCAACGGAAGCAAAAAGGACACAGCGGACGAGCAAAATGTTCCATCCGTTGTTATCCACTCTCAAAAGGGGCAAAAATTTGCATAACCAGAGCGGATAACACGGACGCGGGGAGGATGCAGGGCGGATGCAAAGCGGATGCGGAACAGAAGCCTAGCGGATGGAAGCGGATGGGAGCGGATGGCACATCCGCTAGGCTTCCGGGGGGCCTCAGCGAAGTGGACGCGGAATGGATACAGCGGATGCAGAACGGACGCCGAACGGATGAAGCGGATGCACAGCGGATGCACAGCGGAAACCTAGCGGATGCCTGGCGTTAATTGCGGATGCGGGGAGGATGCATTGCGTCAGCCCCGCGGATATAACGGAAGCAGCTCGGAAGCAGGTCGCCATTCAGAGGAAAGACCTGCTGCCAGACACATCGACTGCCTTGCCTGCCCTGCCTGCATGTCTGACTGCCAGCCTTGCTGCCAGGCTTGCTACCAGCCTCCCTGCCAGCCTGCCTGCAAGCCTTGCTGCCAGCCTTGCTACCAGCCTTCCTGCCAGCCTGCCTGCAAGCCTTGCTGCCAGTCTTGCTGCCAGCCTGCCTGCAAGCCTTGCTGTCAGCCTTGGTGCCTGCCTGCCAGCCTTCCTGCCAGCCTTGGTGCCTGCCAGCCTCCCTGCCAGCCAGCAACCCCACAACCATGCGGAAGCACAGCAAGCCTCAGCCATCTGCTGCCAGCCCTGGCAAGAGGGACAGGGCTACCACCCCGCCCCCTGGCCCTCACTCTGGTTCTGCTGGGGCTTCTGCAGCACGGGCTCGCTCTTCTGGGGCTGGGACTTCTGCTGCTTCTGCTTCTGTAGGAGCTGATGACAAGCACTCCAGCACCAGCCACCTCCACAGCACCTGCACCCTTCACCCCTGGGACTGAGCGACCAAGAGGAGTGCCAGAGACTCATTTTTGTCTTATAGCTTGTTGTTAATAAAGTCTTGCTTCATTTCTTTTTTTTAATAAAGTCTTGGTGGAAACTTTTAGAAATGGTTTAAGCCTTTGCATGCTTGTGGGATGGGTAAGGATAGCTTTGGGATGGGTTAGGATAGCAGTGGGATAGATAAACCTCCAGTGCAAGCATAGTGGACTGTATGGTCCACCCTCCCAGTTGCCACACCTACGGCCCTTTATTATCAATAATAATGTAATAATTATCCACACATATCAGCATAAACACAACTCTTTATTAAACGCCCTGTTCATTGTAGGCCAACCCAACATACATGGCCCAATCTCATCCGTGTGATGAGACAGGCTGAAGGAAGCATCCATTAAGCATTCACCATCCTGTCTTGCCACTCCACTCCTCCAGCTGGGGAGTTGCACCAGTGTTTCAGGAGGTTGCGCTGCTTCTTCGCTTCACGTGAGGCTCTGTTGGGGCCTTGCACATCCTCAGTGTCGATCAGGTTTCGCCCTTGCCTCAATTCCCCAGGCTCCATGTCCCCATTGCCTTGTTGACTGTCTACAAGCCTGTTCTGCAAGACTGGGTAGCGGGTGCGCATGAGATTGTGCAGGATGCAGCAAGCTTCCACGATCCTCCTCATGGTCTCTGGGCTATGCTGCAAGTTGGTGAGAAGTACCTGGAACCTGTTGGCTAGGATGCCAAAGGCGTTCTCCACCACCCGTCTTGCCCTGAACAGCCTGTAGTTGAAGATCCTCTCTTCACGGGTGAGGTTATTGGAGGTGTAGGGCTTCATGAGGTAAGTTGTGAGGGAGAAGGCGTCATCCCCTACGATGAAGTAGGGCACATCTTGCTTGTCGTTGGGCAGCGGGTCTGGATCTGGGAAGCCCACCATGAAGTTGCCTTCCAGCCCCTCCTTGAGGTGACTGGCATTGTATACCTGGGCATCTGAAGATGAGCCGTTGCCTGAAGCATCGATGTACATGAACTTGTAGTCAGCATCGACCATGGCGAAGAGGATGATGCTGAAGAAGCCCTTGTAGTTGTGATAAGTGGACCCCGACTTGGCTGGCACTTTGCAGGCCACGTGCTTGCCATCTATGGCTCCAACGGTGTGGGGGAAGTTCCACTTCTGATACCACTGCTCTGCAACTTTCTTCCATCCTTCTTCAGTGGAGGGGCACTGGAGGAGCTCCTCCTTGTATTCTTCGATGATGGCCTGCACCACTTCTCTGACAACAAAGCTGATGGTGCTGGGTGGCACCCTCCAGCCGTACTGCATGCTCCTGTAGGTGGTCCCTGAGGCCAGGTGGCGCAGAATGAGTGCCACCTTGAGCCCAGGTTCCAGGCTGGGCGGGAAGTTGGTGTTTGTCTTGGTCAACCTGGGTGTCAGCCGCTGCACAACTTCGTCAAACATGGCTGGAGGCATCCTCATGAAGTTCTGGAACGCCCGAGTGTCTTCGCTCCTGAGCTCCACCATCAGCTTGTTGTACAGTCCGTTCTCTGCTCTTCTGGTGAACCATCTTTGGACCCAGACTTTTTTTGGGTGCCTCTTTTTCTTCCCGTAGTAGAGTTCACAGAGCCTGTAGATGGTTTCGCACTGTTGCAGAAGGATGGTGGCTGCCGAAAGGACTTTGTCACAATCCACGGTGGACATGACTGGATGCTGTGGAAGAGGAAGAGCCAGATGAAGGCTGCAGAGGTCTGCACCGCTGGGCTGCTGTTCTGAAAGTGAGATGCAGGCGAGTTGCTCCCCCTTTTTATAGGCAGTATAGGTTTTCCACTAGGCATCCTCTAGGCATCCTCTAGGCATCCTCTAGACATCCTTAATATCCGAGATAGGTCCCCTCTGCGAACATTTTTTTCCGTTTTAAACGCTTTGTTTCCGTTCTGCATCCGCTAGGCATCCGTTCTGCATCCGTTTTGCGTCCGTTCTGCTTCCTCCCTGCGTCCGGGCGGATGCGAGTTGCGCGGATGCGGAACGGATGCCTCGCGGATATAGCGGATGCGTAGCAGATGCAGAACGGACGAACTGGATACATTTTCCGCGCAAAAGTTTTAGGCAGCCCAAAACTTTCAGAGCGGATGAAACGTCAATAAACGGATGCTGGACGGATAGAGAGGAAGCCAAACGGAGGCAGTGAGTACATCGCGTTTTCGAACGGATGGCAAGGTTTTTTGTCTGTTTTACATCCTCTTTGCATCCGTTGGTTCAGTGTGACATGGGCTTTACATCCTTGATGCTATGGTAATCATTATCCAGCCCTTCCTGTTAAGTATCGTTCTTTTTCCATTCAAAGCCACCTGAATGCATTGCTGCTGACACATCCCAGAAACAAAACTTCTAAAACCTATGATTTAAGTCAGATTGGAAAGACTATTTTCAGTGATTCAAAACTAATCTCTTAGAACATGTTTCCACAGAAAAGCTGGTTCAAAGACTAGCAGTATGAAGAAGGTGGGTTTTACCTTTAACTTTTCCACACTGCCACACGTGGGGTGCTCCCTGTAACCCCCATACATCAGATGCTGCAGCACTCAGAATAAATTCAAAACCATAAGACAGTCCTGAAGGGAACCAAGACGTTCTTTTTACAAGTTGTGACATAGGGATAACAGTGTCCTGAATTGTAACTTTTCCTTCCCTTGTCCTGTTCACCAAATAATATCCCCATTATTTAAAACAGCTATGAAATGCTTATCATTCTGTTCATAGGTACAAAAAGTGAAACATTTGAACCTGATCCTAGAACTTATTCATAAGAAAGTAGTTACAGGGACAAAAAATCATGAAATGTAAAATAGGACTGTTTGGACAGGAAACAACTTTCTGGTTTATGGATCTTCTGCAGTGTTAATATCTAAGCTATTGTTTCTTTACAAAATTTGGGTTAAGCTATGGAATTTGCTGGGTTATGATAGGGTGAAAACCACCAATTGAGTTTTAAGACTAAACAAACGAATGAGAGATTAATATACTGATGGCTGTTAGCATTGATAGCTGCATGTCTTACATATCAAAGGTGGCTTCTGTCCATACATGTGACTATACCAAATACACCAAACTGTTACCGTGTAATTCTGTGTTATAAAATACCACATTAGGTAAATTTTTGTCTGATCCAGGAGGGATGTTTTGATGTTTCTGATGATCTCACAGGATTTGCATGACAATCTATTCCATGGATTTCTCAGCCCCAAAAGGAGCAGATGGTCCAACCATCTGGATGTCTTTTACCATTTGATGGTGTTTCTTTTCAATATCTGCTGGCTAAATAGTTTATATATTTAAGGATTGTTTTATCAATGGGTTCCGCCTCCCTATTTTAATGAATGTGTCTTATTATGTAATGTTTTTACAATGTTATGAGCCATTCTCAGTGATGCAGGGTCAGGATAAAACATCTGCATGCATAAATAAATAACCAACAAATAAAGCTTTTGTTCAAATTCATGGAGAGGGGGAACTACCATTCTTTCATTACTAAGAACAATTTCTCATTTTTGTGTGTTTTTTTAAAATGACAATCCATACTTAAAAATTCAACTCCATTTCTTTTCTTCCACTAAAACTTCCATTAGGCTGATGCTGCAACTGAATACCAAATTTTTATGTCACAGTGTTTGTAAACAAAACTTGCTAACCTACCAGCAGTACAATTTGGGAAGGCAACGCACTCAATAAGACCAAGCTGTCTCAGAGGACAATAAACTTATCTTCAGGTTGGAAAAAAAAGCCAAGCAAAACAATTGCTAGTAAGAACATTTTGTTTGTCAGATTAAAATATGACATATTTACCTAGGTAAGCTCCACTGAAGTAGCACCCTTGATATTTATATAACCTAAAATAAGCATGAACAACCTTTTACTCCCAAGAGCAATACGAGGTAAAGGGCCACGAGCTACATATCAATGTGAATGTAGTCCAAGACTGTACTTGGCATGACCAGAGTGAGTTTTCCTCTTGCCCCTTCCAGGAATCTTGGGGGCATCAGGAATGCTTGCCTCCTCTACCACTGCTAACATATCCAAACTTTCTGATTTCATGCAGCTCAGATAATGGTTTATCAGTGGGGAAAAGTAGACTTTCAGAGGCTGACCAAAAACCATAGAGCAGTGTTTCTCAACCTTGGAAACTGAGGGTGGACTTCAACTCTCAGAATTTCTTGAGGAATGCTGGAAGTTGAAGTCCACACAACCCAAAGTTGCCAAGGTTGAGAAACACTGTCCCAGACAACCACTTAAAATGGACCAAGATAATTTTGAACTTGACACTTTTTTAAACATAGTAGCCAGGCTAAAGTTAGGTCCACATATCATATTAAATTGTTTCAAGCTATTGTGCCCTGAACTAACACTAAAGTATAAACTGGGCAACAGATATCCCTAAGCTCTTTTTTTTCCAGCTCTGGACTTTCTCCAATTGAACCACCACATTGTTTGGTGCCATTTTGAGGAGAGGAACTAATGAAAATTGTAATGTGAATTTACTATAACTGAGCATAACCAAAAAGCAAATCTCCTACCTGCCAAAAGAGAAAGTAGAAAATCCTAGGCCAACCTTCAAGCCTGTTCACTTTGTATTATCACTATGTCACCCTTGTCCTCAGCCTATTCAAATTCAGCCTCAGCTATGGAAACTCCTTGGGTGAATTTGGATCTATAATTTTGTCTCTTATTCTAACCTAATTAACAGAGTATTTTTTTCTAGGAATAAACTGAAGGAAATTTCTCATTCTCAAAACATTGTTCCTGGGGAAAATTGAACAGTTGAATAAAATAAACCAATAAAACAAACAAAAAGTTTTAAAAAACGGCACATGTTCTTGACATAAGCTAAGTTCACACATGACTTCAATGTAACACTTTTAGGTAAGAGGTGTAAGTTCAATGTGATAGTCATTCCTTCTTTTGAATTTCCATTTTGGAAAAGTTTCCTCCTGACATTGTTAACAATAAGCTCTACAAATGCCTATTCCTAACTAAACTGTCGTTTTTATGGTATATAACCTATTTCTACTTGCAAAAATCAGCATTTATATTTGAATTCTTTCAGAACTCATGGATGGATAAATCTGGAATTTGTTTACTTGTTTTTGATTTATAAGTAACAGTTAAGCTTTTAGATACATAGACGAACTATTAGAATTTGGAGCAATGGAGATACTGGCTATGAAATCATAGGAGCTAATGTCCACCTCTATGGAGAGTACTCAGTCTGGATGGCACAGGTTGCTTCTTTTAATAAAGGCCTATCTTTCTAAGACTGAACATGACTGCCTAAATCTCTCCCCTTAAAAATAACAGTTCAGATATTCTTGTATCAATTCAGATATTCTGAGTAGAGTTATAACAATAGAACACCAAAGTGCATTCATGACTGTTCACACTGCTAAATTCTGCACCAGCTGTAGCTTCCAAATGCTCCTCAAGAACAGCACCATGGGCAGTGAAGTGCGGCAATCTACTTAGCAAATAACTAAAGTGTGAGTCACAGTGAACACAGTTTCCCAATCCAAGAAAAGTGCAACTGGCACACAAGACAAATAGTGTAAAAGTCATGATTGTCACTTGTTCCTCAAAAAAGGGCTGCAAGTCCAGGAGGACCCTAGACTCACATAGTTGTGGCCATTGCAACTTCCCTACAGCCACGTGATTGCAATTTGGGTAATTGACAACCAGCTTGCAATTCCACTGCAGCATCTTGTGGTCACCATTTGTAATCTTCACTACTGCCTTCCATCAAGCAAAGTCAATGAGGAAGTCAGTAGGAGGCCAGAAAAGGCCATATGGTGCTGCAGCGATGTGGGATTCACTTAACAGCAAGTGAGACTGCTAGAACTGCCATTGTAAATTGTTGCTGTCAGACATAAACAACCAGATCCAGACGTGAAGAGTTCAATTAGTTACTTTATTGCTCATGCTAATTAAATAGAAATATTCCAGACTAGCAGTCTGAATCTGGACCAGATTAGATAAGGTTCCACAGCATTCAAAGGGGGTGAGGGATGTCAGACCATGCCTTCTTATGCCTACATAATGATTCCAGATGAATTCCTCACTTGACTCTTTTCTCTGGCTTGGGCTCTCTCCAACATTGTAGTCATTTGGAATTGCACCTTATGATTGTACAGCTTAAGGGAGTTCCTGCTCCCAATTATGTTGGTAAGGGAGAACACCTCGTATTACTTCCTTCCTCTCCCACCAGAATTAATCCACAAGCACAGTTGATATGAGTCCTATAACCTTGTCTGAAACCAGACTGAAAAGGGTCCAGATAATGGTAGCCATTTCTTCTCAACTCTAATCAAAATGGGTATTTATCCAGTCTTTGCATGGTTAAATGTAGTTGCCATTAAGACAACAGTTTTTTTAATGCTTGATTTTATTCTTAGAAGAACAACATGAAGAACCTTGGTCTGGAGAAGAGCAGCAGATTTTCTATACTCATTATTGTTTGATTCTTCCACTGTTATCACAGTTGAATCTTCCTCTACAAAAGTTTCTTATTAAGTTCATACAATGTTCTTTCAGAATGCAGAGAAGCTCCTTTCCTTTCTATAGTGCATGGTCATACAATATTTTTTAATTGAAGTTCACTCTTGACCTTTCAATAGCATACTGCTAGGGGATTCTGTATCTCAAGGAGGTAGGTTATAGAGAATATGAAATATTAAATTATATTTCATTACTTATACATAATTATCCTTCAGTGTTTCTCTTTGATCAAAATTCAGCAGAAATGGCATACCTCAAAGGACAAGAGCACATCTTGGTTTAACCTGGAACAGTATCTGGCAGCGGCATGATGGGTTGGCGTGGTGGCTCAGGAGTTAAGTCTCTGGGCTTGTTGGAAAGAAAACAGACAGCCCCAGGTTCAATACCCAAGCGCTACATGATGGGGTGAGCTCCCATTCCTGTCTTAACTCCTACCAGTTTAGCAGTTTGAAAGCATGCAAATACAAGTAGATAAATAGGTACCACTTTAATGGGGAGGTAACAATGCTCCATGGTGTCGTGCTGGCTACATATCCATGGAAACGTCTTCAGACAATGCTGGTATAACAGCCTCGAAATAGAGATGAGCATTGTCCCTCATAGTAGATAATGGCTAGTGGAGTGAAATCCACACAGACTCCTTTATGCTTTACTGTTTTTTAAGTATGTGATTCAATGATTTCCAGATACTCTCCTGCTGGTGTTTATATATGGTTGTATGTGGCTCCTAAAAGGAAAATATTTCCAGTTCAGGTGGAAATGAGGGGTCCTTGTTCCTCTTTGAGCTTTGTTCAGGTTTTTCCCATCATTTCATTACCCCAACTCAGCAACATTATCAATGCTGGTAGGGAATAAGCTTGCTTTCAACGTATAGTCTAGTGCCTTGCCCTTTCATTCTTGGTGGGAATGGTCTGGGTGGTTCTTTGATTGGACTGTATATGTTTTTTTCAGTAGTTCTTTCTTAAGCTAGAGACTGATTTTTTGGAAAAACCAAAAGGTACTGGGTGCAGTTATTTTGCAAGTGGGAAGAAATGATATGACAAAAGTGTTGCGGCAGAAGTGTTATAAAGCTAATGTGATAATGAGAAATTGCAAATGCCCAGCATTTTGTATATTTATACTTTGCCTTAAAGTTTATCAAAAAGAGAAGTACTGTAAATAATTTAGCACTGAGCTTAAACTGGTTCTTAAAATGCACTTGAGAAAGTGATATAATTGAAGCACTTTCAACACCCAGTTGGATGAAAAGTCTGGGTGCAGGGGAAATGAAACACTAAAGGAATTATGAAGACCAAAGCAATGCCAAGAGTTAAGCCCACTCAGATATTTCATATCGTTTAGCTATGTTGGACTACTTACTCTCATTAACTTCAGGATCAGGACCAAATGCTATAGACTGTGCCAGGTTGACTAGTCCATATTATTGTCAGTCTTCAAGATCTTCTGCTATTGCTTTGCATCTTTTCGACTGCCATAAGTAACGGGGGGGGGGAGGTAGGGATAAGTCTGGGAAGTGAGCTGGAGGTGTTAAATTCTTCTGTTGTGTAAATGGGGGGGGAGCATAAAATAGAGTTAGGTTTCTATTTCTCGCTTAGCTTTCTTCTTTCTCTGCGCAACTGCAACCCGTTATCAAACTATGCCAAGGTCAACGGACAGAGGCCTCATCATCACCTGAAGATGCCCACATGATCATATCCACAACTTCTAATTGGAAGTGTCATTTGAACTATTGGGGGTGGGAACATTTCCATCACTTTGTATATGTGAATTGTGCGCCTAATTTCTCAGATTCAGAATTCTTTGGTTGCTACCACTTCACTTTCAGTAAAAGATATCTTTTCTCTAAACTAAAGAGTCTAAGTATTTCTTTCCTGGATTTTGAATGGAGCTCCGCCTGACAATTATATTGTAACAGATTTCAGTCTACTTTTAGAAGTAACTTGCAAATCTGTTGGTTTATGTTACTGTTACAATTGGTAGAAAAGCTAATAGGAGTATAAGAAGGTGGCCTCAAGATAGTTATTAATGGGTGTAGAGAAGAACAAAATTATGGACAAATAAACTAATTTTTATATTCATTAGAGTTTTTAAAAGGTTGGCAAATCTACAATATTTTGTGTCAAAATTTTGTATCATTACTGATCTTCTTTAAAAATTAATGCCTATATGTAGGCTTTTTTAAAATAGATTTTTAGATTTACAGTATTACTAATAAGGATTTCTCAGAAACAGCCTCTAGGCTGGATTAGGAAACATGATGGAGAGATATAATTAAATCTCCCATCTATATTTTAGCAAATATTAACCACAGGGAAGCCTATTCAGACTAGAACCCTTTGATGGGTTACCAATTAAAATCTGAATGGTTGGACAAAGGTTATGGGCAAAAAGACTTGTAGACATACAGATAGAAGAGCAAGTTATGAGGTAACAGCATTCAGAAGCTCAATTCAGATCCTAACATCTCCACTCACTACCAGAAAAGATACTGCCTGAATCCTGAATAGCCCTGCTAGTCAGGATGATAAATAAGCCAAGAATCTTGCTTTTGGCAGAAACACCATGATACCACTGAAGCATGCTTCAGCTCAGACCCCTCTCTCTGGCCTAGAGCATCACAACGCCCTATCTTTGTCTCCCCTTCATCTCTTATCAGATCTTGCAGTTAACAGGTACAGTTTGAACCCCAGGCTCCAAGCATTTTTGGCCAACCACAAAGAGCCAAAAAGAAGTGAAAGCGTGCTGTCACAGTTTACCAAAGGACCTGCAGGCTAAGAAAACTTCAATTTGTCATTGGTCCAGACAGATGGAAAGTCAAGAAAACAGGGCATCAAACAGTCTTGTCCATATATGAAAAAAATAGGGTAAAAGCCAACTGAAAGAGAAACTGCCAAACAGCTCCAAGAAGTATTGAATTTTAAAACAAAGGGAAGAAATTGCAAAAAGGAGAAAGTCTTTCCAGCTTCTTGGAGATAAACCAGCGGTGTAGGTTTAGAATAGAACAGAATAGAATAGAACAGAATAGAATAGAACAGAATAAGAGTTGGAAGGTACCTTGGAGGTCTTCTAGTCCAACCCCCTGGCTATGGTAACTAGCATCCTATTTTCACCCAGTCCTGCCCTCAAAAATCAACTGCCATGGAAGAAGAGGGCCAATCAAACAGTTTCTTAGGAAGATCTTATCTAAGAACCTCTCTCTTTTCTTTCACACTTCTGTCTTTAGATTAGAATTCATTGTAAGCTTTCATTTAAGATCGTACTTAATGAGCAATCTTACAGTGATTGGTTCTTGATTCTCATGTTGCGATTCACTTAAGAAGTTAAAGGGGTGCAGGCTGAGTGGATTGTCTATGAGCAAGTAGAATGTAACAGATTTGACTGAACTGTGTTTATTATCTTGGGGGTGAACCAGAAGGCATGTTGTGATGGCTATATTGGGGGTTAGGATTCTACATTACTTTTATCTTTGAGCAAAATTGTAGGAATGTCATGGTGATTATTCTGGAGCCTGTTTTGGAAGGTCATCTTGGGACCAACCTTCCTAGCAGGAATAATCCATGGTGTTTGGGTTCTGAAACTGATAGAGCAATTCCAGCTTTCTACGGCTGATTCTGGGAGAGACATGCCTGGAAGGTGAAATTGCCTTACAGACTCAAGATGCTAACAATACTATTAAGAGAACAGTGCTAATTTTTGCATATCTTTTGAGAAATCAGTTTTATTGTCTTAAATGAAATTTACTCCCTGGTAACTGGGGAGTAAGATTGCAACATATATATTCTACCTTTAGAGGAAGAGTTTAGAAGGAAATACCTGGATAGATAGTGCTTTTGTCTCTGCATTATTGATATACAATTAAAACATGATGTTCATAGAATATTAATGCTAGTAGATGCCTTTATCAAGTTCAGATTTATATAAAATATAAGAAAGGAATAAGAGTTGCAACAATCTCTCTTAGGGATATACCTTGGAATACATTTTTTCAAGCATTCAATTAACTACTAAGAAAGAAGCTGCTCTCCCTTAGCTATTGAGGAAAAATTATCTAATTTCCTTGTTTCATAAAATAGTTGTAACAATTCCCCAAGGTGAAAGATTTGTCATTCTCCGATTCTGTGGTATTGTCCTAAATGCAAAAACAGGAGGTGTTCAATATGGCAAGTCAGCATATGTCATACTCTCCAATGCCCTCCTTCTTGCATACTGGCCAAAAATTAGTGCTCTTCTCCAAATATTTAGTATGTTTATATCCATCCACCCTTAATCTGGCAAAAAAAAAAAAAACCTATGCTAGCATTAAAATTGCTTTCTCTATTGCCTGTTTCTTATCCTACCCCCAATATTTCTGTTCCTAGTCACTGCCAGCTAACTAATGATTCCAAGATAATGGAAAATTTTGAGGCTGCCCCTGGACGGTGCTGGAATAAGGGGGAAATACTATTTTAAATTGTACAACAAGAGCAAGTCAACTGCACTCATGAGCTGCAGATAAGATGGTTTTACTGGCAGACAACAGAAAAAAGAAATTGCCAAGGCAAGTCTGTGCTACAGTTAGGTCAAATAAGGAAAAGCACTATGTATTATTCCTATCCTATAATATAACGAATTTACACAAGAACTCATGAACAATTTAGTTCCAGTTCAAAGGATATGCCTGGAGTAACTTGAATATCATATTTATGCCAGTTTGTATAGAAGCATCAATCATAAGCTGCCAAGCTGGAAGAACATTTTTGCTGTACAATGCTCCAAAACAAGGTGCTAGGGCTTATGCAACTATACACTACTAAATGTTCAAAGATGAGTATACCAATTATTTTGATTGCTTCTAGTGATTTCTTCTTACAATAGTCAGCCTGCCAAAAAAACCTTAAATAAACCACTCCATTACAAGAACCCATTACATTTATAAAGGGAAATGGTTCATATGGATTTGTAAGGGAAGGAGGATAACATTGCACAAGAACCCAGCACTGCAAGTTTTGACAAAAAGATGTGAGGGAAAATGAGATGTTTTTCTCTTTCTTTTACACAAATGGAAGATAAAAGATCCATTACATCATAAACTTGTTTAATACACAGCCAACAGGAAGGAGGAGGACCTGCAGCAAAACTGGCAACAAAGGGGATGTTTGGTAAGACACAGGCAAAATATTTAGCATATCATTTGAGACAGTCCTTAAAAAGGAAAGACAAAGAGAGAATCAACAATAACAGAAGTAAATAATCTGTCTTTTCCATAGCTGGCCATAACAGATTAGTTTCATTAGTAGTAATTTTATGCATTTCTTCCTTTGTCCTGGACTCCTATTTGTGTCTTGCAAGCTTCCTGCTCATATTAATGAAAGGGCTGCAGTAGTATGAAGTTTTCTAGTTCATTGTCCTCAAAAACAAACATATAGACCATCAAGTAAACCCAACAAACTAACCTTTTTGACAGAAAGAAATGTGCCAATTCAGGATCCTACATCACGGACATGTGCAGAAATTTTAGTGATTGGGATCAAAGAGTATAAATGTATTTGTGGATATTGATTAATATAAAATTAAATAGTAAGAATTTAAATCCACTTTTATGTGGAAGTAAATTCAACAGTAATCAGTTTTGAAAAAAATCACAAAAAGCCACCTTCATTGTAAGCACAGTAGCTTACATAGTTCAAAGAATAGTGGGTTCATTACTAATTTTAATATAATCTTATGGCCTCAGAAAACAGTTTGCCCTATTCTTAAAGTATCTGAAGGTCATTTCACATAAGATGTTTTCTTCGTTAGGTTATGTAACAATGCAGATTTTTTTTAAATGAGAAGCAATATATAAATGCTTTAAATAGATAAGTACAAATGTACCATGTGCTTATGACAGTGTTGCAAGTCTTATTATATTAGGTGGGTACAGTGACTACAGCTCCCAATGAGAAAACATCCCAGTTATCAGATCCATAGAACCATAATTGGAAGAGACCATTTAGGCTTTGGCGCAGAACTCCCAATGAAAGCATCCACTGACAGGCTGTCATTATTTAGGCTATATCTGAACATATGCACGCACACCTGTGTAGGGAAAGTAAAGTGTCATTTCTCATATAAACACATCCCTACCAATTTCCACTAATTATGTCAGTAAAAATCATAACCCTTTCTTAATAAAGTTTGTTTTAAAGAAGCAACTCATATTGCTAAAACGCAACACATTTATTTTTACAAGTTTCAAAAAACACCTGGGGCAATCTCTAAATTAGGATGAAGCAAAACCTGACAAAAAAGCATCTCACTCTTTTGCCACTTTTTGGCAGGCCTTAATGAATTAGTAATAGTGAACTTAGGCTAGCTTTTCCTTCTGATCTTCGTTGATTTTATTTTATTTTATTTTATTTTTAAAAAAAAAACCTTATTTCAGAAAAGTGCAACTCCACATCCTTGGTTTTAAAGTAGTATTTCAAAACAAACACCTTCCACAAGGCATCAAGCTTTTTAATATTTGGATAATTCGGTCAGTCTACTGACCACTGCTCTCTCTGTCGCTCCATCAAGCTCTCCAGGGTACAAGCCTCCATTCGAGGACAAACTCCTTCCATAGATTCAGTTTTATTTCCATGCATTGGCTGGACTTCCAACGCAATCCATACCTCAACTTTATTCAAAGTCTGCCCTATCCGTACGCTGGTTTTGTTTTTGTTTTTTTCTTGAGCTGTAACGCTAAGAGCTGCCATGCCTGGGACAAATCCATCCCTCAAGTAATCAGTTGTCACTCTTGCTTTACCCAATGCCAGAACCAACCAACCAACCAACCAACCAACCAACCAACCAACCAACCAAC